>JAMLFT010010346.1:0-11910 GCA_026544285.1 Pachyrhizus erosus
ATACTTTCCAATAAAAATTTGTTTGTAATAAAAGTAACCTTTTGTTACTTTTTAATTTTTAAAAAATATTCCCCCCCCCCCCCCCCCCCCCTTAAATTTACAAAACTAACCTAAGTCTTGCTTTTATGAAATTCAATTCACAAGCAAATCTTTAATATGTAAACATACTTTTGAAAATAATTGAACATGCCACAAAATTAATTATCTAAAAATACGTTGAACACCCAAAATGTTATGTAAACAATTAATGAAACATCATCTACGTCCCGATTATGTCCAAAACATATTGAAATATTCACAATTGAATAATGTAAATAAATGAAACATTAAAAGTATTTAGAGGTTGGCCCAAAGAAATGTTTTGGCTCGAATCATAGCAGAGGTTGCTCAGTCCTTAAGTTAAAAGTTTGGATTGCCTCTAGAGTTAGTTGTAGTGGGTAGGTAGTTTTTAGTTTTGTTTTACCATCAATAAAATCATCTTTATTTAATTATTTAAAGAAAATTATTGCTGGAATCATGCAGTATTAATGAAAATTATCTTCTTAAACGTCATTATTCAGCCAGAGCTTCTTTTTTTTTTTTTTATGCTTATTCAGCTGGAGCTTACAAAGGCTCACCCTGGCTTCTTCCACCAAAATTGGTGTTTCTTTTATATTGCTCCCCCCTTTGACAACACTTTTGAAGCAACCCTTCCATTTTTCATGATCTTTTCTCCAAGTCAAGGTAGATATAATTAATATCCTCCCAATTTACCCCCCTCTAATTTGCAACCATGCCTTTCGTGGTTCATTTACCACCTCACTATCATGGGATTCTATAGCGCATTGGATTTATTTTCGCCGACCAAGACGCCTATAATAGAGCAATGCCCACTTTTTTTTTTATTGAGGCTCACTCTGCATCTCAAGGATGCATGTCTAGTCACAATAAATAGAATTCCTTGGCGATACACATCACCTACTCAGAAAAAAACAATGATGGGAGGTATCCCACAACGTGTGCCTGTGTCCTTTACTTATAAACAAAAAAGTAATAAGTTTGAAAAAGAAAACACATAACATCAATTCATTATTATTTAAAAACTACAACTAGAACCATGGCTGATTTATTATACCTATGTCCTCCTTAGTCTTTTTTTACAAGCTTTATTGAGAGACTTTTTACACTATTTTTCCAATTATTAAACATCAGCTGGTAATATTTTCCATTGAAAAGGACACTGAAAAGTAAATTAGAAAAATACTACTGTATTGTCCATTTTTAAGATTTAAAACAAAAGCCATAACAAACAAACTCCGAACTTTGTGAGCTAATCATAATCCAAGTAAGAGATGCAAATCATGCCGGCTCCCGAAAGCAATTGTACAAGTAAGCATATAGAGTATAGATAATGATGGCAAGATATAATTGATTGAACATTTTCAAGTATGAAAACTAGAAACTGTTTAATCATCAATAATAGGGCTCCAAAAAGGCAAAGAGGCCAACAAGTCAAGATATGATAGATCCAATAGGACAAGGAAATATTACTTTGGGAAAGTTTTACAAGAGGGTTGGGTGGACATGATGCATGATGCATGTGAAAGTTTGGGAGGTTTCGAGGTTGGATATGCCTGCCCTGCATCTAACTCCATTATCAGCTTTAGGAGCCTAAACCACATAAGCACCATTTGAGGGAGTGATGGAGGCCACTTTAGCACAATGATTCATTTATCATGGCCTCCAACTAAGCCTTCTGTAACATATTGTTCCTTGGGACCCAATTTCGTGAACCCCAAAGTCCTTTATATTCAAGCAGGATTGTTTAGGTGCCCTTTGCCAGTTGTAGCATAAGAGTGTCCTTAATATGGTTTCAACTTTTCACAAGAACGGATGGGGAAATTATCCCATTGTACCTCTTCTTTTTGTTTCTTTGTAAGAAACTTTCCTATTTCCTTTGTCTGCGTTCCCAATAAGTAACTACTACAAACGCTGTAAAAATAACCTTTATTAGTTAAAAATCAATAAAATCACATATGCATAGTTTATTCACTCTATCACATTTTGGTTTGTTAATAAAATCCCTGTGTCGCACCTAAGCTTTTATATACATGCATACAAATTACTAGAATTTTAGCATGTGTACTGTATACTGTAAAAAAAACGTGTATATTGTATAAAATAAATGTTTATTTTATATAACTAAAATTTATAATTTATAATAAATAAATATTTTTAAATATATAAATTATAATTAAAATCTGTAATAAATAAATATTTTTACCATATAAATTATATTTTAGATTTATAATAAATAATTTAAATATATTGTTATTTTTAATTAATGATAATTTCTTTTTAAAATATTTAAATTTAAATTAAAATTGAAAATGTTAGAAATGATAGCTTGAAAGATATAAAAAATTAAATTAAATTGTTCAATTGATATTAAAAATATAATATTAAAAATATAATATGATATATAATATGCATGTTAAAAGCATATATTTTAACACATGAACACACATATCCCTATTAAATTAAATTTTAATTTTTATGCATTGTTAGTGTAAAAAGTTTTATATTACTAATCAGAAATTATGATAAACATAATTTTTTAAGTAATTATTATTCAAATAAATAATTTTATTGTAAATAGCAAATTATAGTTAGATGATAGAGTAAAATTTATCTACATTATCAATACATAACTTATATTCTCATAAAATTATTAAATTTTTTATTTATGTATATTAAAATTAACAAAATATATATATTTAGAATATATAAAAATAAAAATAAAATTTTTAATTATCTATTTATTATTTCTCAACTTTTACTATTATGTTGTTATAATACACACATGTGTATAAGAACTCTTTCACCACATACTTATAATTGTTTATTATAATTTTGATAAAATTTGATAAAAAAAAAATTATAAGATTATATGTAAGTGTAAGTTAATGATTGAATTGATAAAAATCAAATTTTACATAAAGTTATTAATATTATAATAATTAATGTAACTTATAGTGATGTAAGTTAGATAAGTTATACCAATTTTTACACTACTTTACTATTAGCTAGAAACTTCTTATCATGCATATCATATCTATAAAATTTTGTTTAAATATAAAATTATTTAATAATTTATTAATACAAATTAAAACTGATATAATATATTCTTGAAATATATTAAAAAAATGCGAACTATTTGATCATATACTTATGGTTACTTAAATTTTATAAAATTTGATATAGTTAGATCGATGAAGATCTCATTCTATATAAAATTATTAATTTTTTAGTTAATTGAATATACAGGTGAACTCACCTAACATTTAAAAATATAAATAGAAATTAAAAATATTAAATTATAAATTGAGGTGATAAATGAAAATTAAAACATTCGTAGGCTTGTTACATTGTGTCCTTTTGAGTTACCTAATTTACTTATTAAGTGAGTTAATGTGATAAGTTGTAATTTTTTTAAATAAACTCGTAACTTTTGAGTCAACCAACTAACCATAAATTCAACTCAAGTGAGTCACAAGATAAGTGAGTTGAGACAAATGTGACTCCCAATCTTGGTAAACTAATTTTTATTAACTTAACTTGGCTTAAATTCATGGTGAATTGGTTGGCTATAAGCCTTGACTTGTATTGACAACTTTAGGGATTTGGATCAAATTCATAACCATCACAATTACATATTGGATTTGTGTTGTCAACATGGGGAGTTGTGCAGTTATTACCAAAGCAAGAAAATGTGCAAAAAGTTAGTGAGATGAGAAAATGTAAATAAAAACATATTTTTAACTTCTACTCCCTCAAGTCATTTATATAAGACACTTGTAATAGAATTATACAAATCAATAAAATTAGGCAAATTAGTTGACTTTGTTTTTTTTTTTTAAAATATTACTAATGAATCAATTTTGTCCTTATTAATAATCATTAATTTGTAATGGATGATGTGAAAACATTAAAATTTAAGAACATTATATATTATTATCAATGAAACATAGATACTTAGAATATTTAATAAAGACAAATATTGAAAAATAAATAAATACTTTGTGAAAATTGTAAAATGTTTTATAAAAATTATCGTCAATTATTTTTAAATGATGTCTTGCATTAAGACCCAAAGTGAGTACTTTTTATTATGTGAAAGCAAGCTTATTAGTTTATCTAGCAAGTAGTCAATAAGTGTGTTTGCATAAATTTGTAATATTGGAATGTAATCTTTGGGTAAAGCGTGATTTTTGAACGAAATCTAATTTTTGAATGAAGTGTAATCTTCAAATGAAATGTTTATTTTTCTTTTGAGTGATTGTGCTTATTTGTTTGTCCATTTGTGATGTACCTATAATTAACATGTGTTGTGTGTAATACTCATTAAGATTCAATGTATATCTAATGAAGGTGTTTATAATTGATGACAATAGACTAATTTTGCTAGTGATTTGCTACCTCCACCCTTCCTTTTGCATGTTTTGTTTTCTTACATGGCTTCCTTAAATTGTGAATTTTAAATATTGTAATGCCCTTGGATATATCAAAATAAACAATATATTTTCTTTTCTTTTAATTATTCGATAGAAAGAATTTAGTAAATAAAAATTAATTTATAGTTTGATAAGTATAATTTTGTCAAATTGAAAATTGTGCAATTCTATTTTCATAATATCTCTAAAATATTTTTGCAATAATTTACGATATAATAAAGAGTATTTCTTCATAATTAAAAACTTGTCTCATAAACCATTCATGATCATTGAATCATTCATTAATACTAATAATTACTAATATATATATATATATTAAAAATCTTTCATATGTTTTTATATGATTAATTATTAACAAGAGTTTGATATACCTTCAAATATAAACAATAGGTAAAATATTATAGAAATCAAGTACATGTCCAAATATCAAGTCTAATCAAAACATATATAACTCAAAATAATAATTTTCAATAATCATAGTGATATCTCTATCATCCACCTATTTCATCTGAAACAAATAGTCAAGACCCCTAAGGATAGCCTTGAGAAGTATTCTCTTACAGATCTTCCTCGGGAAATTTTTCAAGATCTTTCTCGTGAAAATCATTTGATGTCAATGTTTTTGGATCATCCTTTTGCTTGCAATTTGAAACTTCAAACACTTGCATACCTGAACTTGAATCCTTCATAACTTGTGTCTCTAGCTCCTCATCATTGTTAGTATCATCATCAATAAAATCTTCCTTACATTGAGTCATTGATTTAGCTTTGGTCCCAAAAAATGATAAGCATGATGCCATCAGATAAAAGGGAAAAGATTAATGATCAAGAACAAAATCGTTTGATCCAGCAACCCCTCCATGATCAAATGATGCATTTACAAAAGGTGAAGAAAAAAAGGAAAAAGATGTGTTTGGCATAAGCTAATCTACATGGAAATACAGTGGTGTTAGCTAGGTGAACCATATGCTCAAATTAAAAGTTAGTGACTCTTTATACTTTATCCACGTAGATGCTATATGTATCATAATCTAACATGTGAAATAATATTTTCAAACTAATTAGCATGCTTCTGCTCCCTGTCATGGAGAGCCACCCAAAGTCGATATGTTAGAATTTGGTGTGGCTTCCCCGTCTAAAGAACAAAATGTATGTGTGAGTCTTCCGCGTCACATAAACTAACAATGCACACACACAAACACGAGCTTTATAAATTTTTCTCTTTTGGTTACCACTCGTCCCAAATTAGATGATTAATCCCAAAACTCAATGGACTTATTTTACTTTAATTTGGATGACTTATTGAGAGTTTGTCCTTACTGTGGTACTTAGGTAAGGTTCTCCACAAATCATAATTATCCTGCTCTAATCGGGATTATCAAATTGAATTTATGTGAAACTCTTTTCAACTAGGTGTCATATCCCCAAGGTTCGTCAACCTGCAATTAAATAATTCATCACGAACTAATTTGTCCTATCACCCTCACAAGTTTTGAGGATTGTCTCCTCAACTCAAAACTCATTTAGTCTTATTAAATATGAATTTGTGTAATCTTAGATGCTCATGATAAAACAATGATCATTCACATATACATATACTCATCAGTATGCAATAGAGGATACACCTCATTTTCACTCTAAGTAGTTCACAATTTAATGTCAATCATAATGATATTCTCGTCATCAATGACACATTTTGAAATGTCACCACAAATCTTACTTGCGTAATGACACTTCACCAAGGCTATTATATTTTTTATTACATTTCCTTTAATCTTGAACATCATTATTTTCATTATTTACATATAAATATTGAAAAAGATTATTCTTATTTTATATGTCCTCACCAATTTAATAATCTAAAATATCACAATCCATATCAATTTTCGTTACCTCATTACGAATATCATTCATAATTTATCATTTTTATAAGTCTTATGAATTTTCTTACTACTCTCAATTTTATGAATTTCATCCAAGTTGTTACTTTTTGTATCCATTGCACATGCGTTGTTTATCTTCCGTCATGTTCTCGGCTATTTTTTGTACATGTTTTAAATCCTATTATTATTATTATTTTTAATTGTTATATTTTCACTATAGATTTTCTTATTAATTTACTACTTTCATAGTGAACAAATTATTTATTTAAGGTCATCTCTATTTTACTAAATGCGCACTATTTTTGAGAGTTTATTTATCCATTGATCCAAAATATTCGATTTCACACACATCATATTCAAGTATATAACACACATTGCCTAAAGATTCCCCTCCTAGTCTTTAAGGTCCTAAAAAAAAATTTCAAAAGTCAACAATCAACAATCAAAGTTAATAAATTAAATCATCTCATTATAATAAAAATTATAATTTTCATAATAAGGTTTGACCATCATAATTATCCATTAATCAATTCGTGATAAATAATAATTAATACATCACTTAATCATTAAATATGCACATATGCATGATATCAAAAGTGCATTGACTATGAAAAATAACAAATCATATCAATTGATCATGAAACTAAATATTCTAGCTTTTGATTACATATTATTCACAATAAAAATTCCTCATAATTTATTTATAACATTTATCATAGTTTCCTAATTATTTCACTTACTCCCTATTTACTATTTTTTGAGTTCTAAAAAATATTAAAAATACCTACTTAAGTCTAATGGTCCTAATTTTTTTAAAGGTTATTCTAAATATCTCATGGTCTCCTATTATTTTTCCCATGCCAAAATAATTTTTTTTACCATTATTTTACATTTTCTTGAAGTTATTTATCCAAAATAGATAATTCAACTATTAATTTTTAATAAATAATAAAAAGGTTCCAAAATTCCTAAATAAAATACCATTAGACAAAAAGAATATCATAAACTCAATAAATTTCTCAAGTCATAATGTTCATTGAAACTATTTTCTAACATTTATTTTATCTCAAGGACAAATTTCTACTAGTTTATTGATATCAATGTTAAAAATAACAAAACTTCATAATTAAATACAAAAAATTTCACAAAGCATATGTATACCCTAAGGATCATTACCATTATAACGCCCATTTTTTTTTTCTTATTTGATTTATTGAATTTTTAAAATTTCGAAAAGGGTTTAATTGAATTAACTTGGCAAGATAGATTTTTAAATTGACTCATTACAAGGAAGTTACAAATTAATATCATCCTTTCATCACAATATCAACCATACATTCTATAATTGACAGAGAAAACTCAGTGTGATATATATATATATATATATATATATATATATATATATATATATATATATATATATATATATAAATAAATTCTTGAGTATACAAGCATTAATATGCCCCAAAATATAAATTGTATTTATGATTACTACATTTATCCAAAACATGTGATTAACTAATCAACCGGATACTGTTTAGTTTATATTCCCCTACATAGCATCTAATATGAATACTCAAAGGGATCCTTTTTCTTGGAAGTCTCCTTTTCCCTTTCTAAGTTTCTAGCTTCATTGGCAGCTGGGTCAGCTAGTGGGTTTAGATTTGTTGGAAGTTGGGAGCATCTAGCAGCGACTGGAACATCTAGTGGGATACTCACATATTGAGGTGATAAGATCTGAGTCATTATGACGGACATATTGATATGGGAGAATTGTTCATGCGATATAATCTTAGGAGATAGAAAAGCAAATATCACATAACCCGTGAAAGTGTCATCTTTAAAAAGAGGGTCGTGTGTTAAACTTTCCTCGAGCAGTATGATCGTTAGGCAAAAGAGTGGACAAAATTTGTCTGCCATCTGAAAAGAAGAGAGGTGTAGGAGTGAACCACCTATCCTTTGCATACACATACAATTTACTAACTGTCATGTACTCTCATCTCACCGTATCGTGTCTATCTAAGTTTTCTAATCGTTTAGGGTCCTTCGCTGCCTTCAAACTTTCTAGCACTAGGAGGACTTACACAAGCGTATCAATAATATCTAAGTTTGCATTTTGGGTCGACGATCGGGAGTACATATCCTGCTTGGTACTCAATCCAAGATACTCTTAACCAAATCTTGGTAATGTTCTGCTTTGTCGAGGACGTCAAGTCGGTTCTGTGGCACCCTCTGTATTTAAAGCTGCTCACAACTTGACATGTTATCTATCCACAAGGATTCAACGGAGTCTGCATACATTCCTCAAGTACTTTATGTGGTCAACCCATGCAATTTTCCATTTTTAAATCTCACACGTATATTTTAAATTGTCTACTTCTTTTCACACCAAATTATTTACTTCTTTGGTACTTACTTCAATTTCAAAAGTAATATTTCTTTGATGACTTCATTTCATATCAATTGACTAATCATCATTGTGTAGAATCAAGTTTCTTCTACCTCAATTCGAAATATTTTATTATAAATTGTTCAGGCTTTCACCAATTACATCTCATATTTTACCTTAGGATTCTTTACCCAAGCATTATCTACTCAAGACATTAAATCAAGTTATATTTTATAATTCCTCTATTATTAGTAGAGACAATCATCACATACAAATGCTACCATAAACTGTTAAAGATTGACAATGACACAAATAAGATTAACTTTTCATGTATTACTCATGACAGTATTGATGATGCAAAAAAAAAGAAAGAATTAATTAATATAAAGAATAAAAGATAAATAGATTTTAGTTTATCAAACTTTTCTTATTATATTTATTTTTCTTTCTATTTTTGCTTTTTTGTTTCTTTCCTTATCTCCTTTTCTTTCTCCTCTTTTCTCTCTTTATTTTCCTTGTTCTCTTTATGTTTCTTTTTCTTATTTTCTCTCTCTACTTTCTCTCTCCTCTCTCTCTATGTTCTCTCTCACTCTCTCTTCTTCCTCTCTTTCTCTATCTTCTTTCTTCCTTCTCTTTCTCTCTCTTCTTCCTCTCTCTCTCTTTCTCCCTTCTTTCTCTTCTCTTTTTCTCTCTCTCCTCCCTTTTGTGTCTTTCTCTCTCTCCCTCTTTCTTTTCTTTTTCCTTTCTCTTTCTCTCTCTATGTTTCTAACTGTCATTAATTCATCAAAATTCAGATAACAAATTTGACATCTACGTCCAACATTCATTCAAGAATTTCACATTATCCTTACCAGTTATATAGCTTAATTGATTTGTTTAAGTTCCTATAACGATTCTAAACATAATTTAGATTAAAATGAATGAATTTTATAACAATTCAAACAATTCAAACAAATGAATTGGTAGAGAAAAATCATAGAACAGAGGCTCCTCCTACCTGATTGAAGCTTTTTCAGTGAAGAGTTTCAAGTTTTCTGATGAAGGTTCGTTCCAACATTTCCTACCTTTGCTTTTGCTAATTTTTGAAGAAAAAGGAAGTTAGACTACTTTGAATAAAATAAGGTGATTGGTACTTTCGTTGTTCAATTTCGTGAAGCTTTCTTCTTCATTTTCGCATTTTTCTCTCATGGTTGGCTCCCTTTATATAGAGCTCTCGCGCCTCCTTTCCTTGTTTATTTTATTGGCAAAGCATGGATGAAGGCAATAATTGTAGGAGTAGGGTGCAAGGTTATTGTGGCAATTGTCGAACAAGGGAGACTCAAGGAGGAAGAAGCTCCGCCAGTTGCTTCCATGGCGGTTTGAAGGATTTTAATATAAGTTAAATAAGACTTAAAGTGTTAGGATATCACCGAATGTGTCTTGACTCAGTGGTTAAGACACTAAGCCCAGGCATCAGGTCCCTGCCTTTGAGTCCCTCCAAGCCCCCTTTTGTTTTTATTTTTCTGATTTTCCAAAATGCAGAGCTTATCATATGTTTATTTTTGTTTACATGATGTAGATGGGCTTCAACCCAAATGGCTCTAATGCTCTTCTCTTCTCTTCTTACAGGGTCTAGGTTTGAATCCCAATCCTGGTTTTCTTGATTTTCTTTTTCTTTTTCTTTTTCCAGTTTTTCTTATTTTATTTTTATATTTAAAAACTAATTTTTCTAGTTTTTAATTTTTCTAAAAACCTATAAATCCATTTTTATTTTTCTCTTCTTATTCCTATATTTTTACTCACCATAATATTTATATATTTTTATAAATCTATTTATTTTATTTTATTTTAATTTTTTTTAATATATAATATACATATAAAATTTTATTTTGTATTCCTAAAATTCAGATTATTACATTATATTCTTCTCTTCTTATTTCTACTTTTTTCTTCTACTTCAATATATTTCTATAAATTCTATATTTATTTATTTTATTCCATTAAAATTAATCTTTTGAAATTTTCTTTTATATATATTTTATTCATTTTATTTTCAATTTACTTAAAACTATTCTATCTTAAATTTTCCTAAATTCATATTATCATCTATCTCAAATAAATTTCCTTTATTATAATATTTTTTCAAAATAATTTAAATTTTAAATTTTAAATTTTAGATAAATTTAATATCACAAAATAAATTATGATTTCTATTTCGAAACTATTTTGCTTAACATTATTCATTTATTTTAAGCAGGATGTTACAACCATACTTTTAATTTTCCAAAATTCTCTGAAAATAATTTTTTATAATTTTTCTAATTTTATAGACAAAGTGAACATCCTTAAAGTAAAATTAACTTAAAAATAATAAATGACCTCAAAAAAATTCAAAAAAATTAAATATGAACCAAGAGACCCTAAAAACTTTAGGCATACTATCATCATCTCACATATAATCAATTTACATGTATTTTAAAAATCATAAACAACAATAGTTACTCATAATTCCTTTACCTACTATCCCTTTGACAATACTTTCACTAAATCAACTTGAAAACCCATAAAAAAAAAATCTAAATACACAGTAAAATCATGAAAATAACCATCAAACAAGGTTTAGGTAAGGACTCTCCATATCATTTTCTCCTAGCTTCAAAATACTTGATAATGAATGTTGATTGAAAGTTTATTGTCTCCTCTATATTATACTTGAAACTTACTTTAATTCAATGGTTAGATGCTCTAAAATTTATGATGAAATTTCAAAATTAGAAAAAAAAAAGAGAAATTTTAAAGAGAAAAGAGCAGTCTAAAATTTAAGGTGACTATTACGATTTTCTCTCTCTTACTTCTATACTTAAAATACAAAAAGTCAACTCTACTACCCTTTAAAATTTGGTGTCTCTCCCCTCTCTTTATGTCTTTAATTGATGTTTAATTAGGCCTATATGATGTCCAATTAAGTTAGGTCTATGTTCATGTCAATTTTTATGCAAAATTCATCAGTTAAAAATTCTATTGTTTTTGTCTAATTTTATTGAATAATATATTATGTGTTTTTTATTTTTATTTTAATCCATTATCTCTTCTATTTAATAATCTAATTAATTAATATCTTATTAACAATTTTATATTTATTATTTTAATTAATCAATTTTTTATC
>JAMLFT010010347.1:0-11906 GCA_026544285.1 Pachyrhizus erosus
GACACGTATCTATATATATATATATATATATATATATATAAAACAGTGGCACGTAGGAAGAGACAGGCACACGTGTATAACAGTGAACTAATTAAAAGAGATAGTGGGGAAAAAGAAAGAGACAGAAAAAGAATAAAGGCCGCAACAGCGAGTTAGTTCATCCCTTCCCAAGCTGGCGATGTATACTCTCATTTTTTATTTTATTTTTTTACTGTTCCGTCTGAGATTTTTTTTCTTATTATCATTTTATTTATTTATTTTCTCTATATAAACCTCACTTTACTCTACTCTTTCACACACCTCTTCTCTCTAATTACAATTTCAATTTTGCTTTGCTGAATACTTAGATCATCATGGCCATGAAACGTGTTGCTTCCTCTGCGGTTCGCTCCATGCTTTCATCTTCTTCAACCTTCACCAGGAATCTTCATGTAAGCCCAATTCAATTTTTAAATTAATTTCCTGCTGTTTTTTCTTTGGTCAATTTTACTAGAGATTTTTTTTTCTTCTTAAAAACAATTCTTATTTTCCCATATACATTATTTTGTCTCAATTATATTAATTTAATTTAGCATTTCTTCTGGGGTGTTCCTTTTTTTTTTTTTCTTCAATAATCGGAGACCTTTTCTCTTTCTTGCTTGCCAAAGTTTTTCTCTTCCTGTGATGTGCGTTTGTGATTCGTTCACTTTACATCGGAACTACACGTGGTGGATTTCCCCTGTCACCAAACTTGTCACTTCTATCGCCATGGATTTTCTACAGTAACTTTATCACTGCTTTATAGATGTTAATTTTCTAATAAATTTTATTAATATGTTTTTATTTTAAAATTGAATTTTTTTATGATAAAGATTTAAATTTAAAAGAATAAATTGAGGGACTGTAATGTTTTACACGGTTACACGGTAAATTTTGTCGTCACTGCATGTCAAATGCTAGAGATTTACTATTTGTAATGATTTACTTTTATTTTTATTTTTAATTTACAAAACTGAATGCCTCGTTTCTGCTTTCAAAGATTTATCCAAGATAGAAGCTGAAAATAACAATTTTCTTTATCAATCGCTTTTACAGATCTTTGAAAATAGAAAACAATTTTAAAAATTAAAATTAAAAATAAAAAAGAAAGCAAAAAATGCAAACAAAAATAAATGGATCCAAATTATGGTGTGACAAACAATATTTCCTCTTCATCGATCTGTCCAGGAAAGGCGGCAGGCACCAAACAAAGGGATTTATAATTTACTAGAAATTGTAAATTACAAACAGGGATTTTGGAAAAAAAAAAAAGAGCAGGGATTTATTAAATAAAGAGATGAATTCCCATAATATTTAATAAACTTCACCCAATTAAAAATGTATTAAAAAAATATATTATTGTCATTTGTCTGTGATTGTATTATATGTCAGCTATTTTATTTTTCCTGATGTATTTAACTGAGGAGAAACTGAAACATGTTCATCATGCAAAGGCCTACTCAAGATGTCACATATACGTGTCATCACCCAGCAATCCAACTTTTCTATATAACACACACTCCCTCTCCAACACACACACTCCAATAACAAAGCTTTCACTTGTTGCTCTTCTTAGTTCTCTGTTGTATCATTTTTATTGCTATCTCAAAATGACTGATCCCACACAAGCACAACCAAACCTTGTCGAAGTCCGCACAGCAACACACCTTTGCGAAACTGTTGTTACCACACACAACAACACACCCTCAATAAATGTATGTTAGTGAATATTTAAATTATTTTTACTGCTGACCATGATCAATTTTGCTTATGCTATGCAAGACCCCGACTAATATTTAATTCTTCAACTTTGTTTATGCATGACCTTGATTAACTTTTATTTCTTTTCCTATGATTGAGAATAGACCCCAGGTGAAAAGAAGAAGATTGTGGGAGTGTTCTACAAAGGGAATGAGTATGCTAAATTAAATCCCAATTTCGTGGGATGTGTTGAAGGAGCATTGGGTATACGTGAGTGGCTAGAATCACAGGGTCATCAGTACATTGTCACTGATGACAAAGAAGGACCCGATTCTGGTTAGTATAAGTCTTGTTAACTTGATGCAAATATATAATAACATTATCTAGAGACTTGAGAGTATCTTAATTAATTAGTTTACTCATTTTAGTAAATGTTATTCTTAATTTATTTTTAATTTTAAATTCAAATCTTCTGAATTAATTTTTTCGAAAATTACACCTTATTCTATATATTATTCTAACACTTTGCCCCCCCCCCCCTTTGTTTTTAACAAAATCAGACCATGTAGTTAATTTCTCCCAAACAAGGTATCGTATAAGACTAATCAACACTATAATATCATGGAAGGAGAATATAATTAACTCTTCAAGATATTAATTGTTTGAACTTACGGCAATTTGTTGTTCTGCTGCAGAACTTGAGAAACACATTCCTGATCTCCATGTCCTCATATCTACCCCATTTCACCCCGCCTATGTCACTGCTGAAAGAATAAAGAAAGCCAAAAATTTAGAGCTGCTTTTGACTGCTGGCATTGGTTCTGATCACATTGATCTTAAAGCTGCAGCAGCTGCTGGTTTAACTGTGGCAGAGGTCACAGGAAGCAATGTGGTGTCTGTTGCGGAGGATGAACTCATGAGAGTTCTCATTCTAATGAGGAATTTCTTGCCAGGGTATCATCAGGCTATTAGTGGGGAGTGGAATGTTGCTGGCATTGCACATAGAGCTTATGATCTTGAAGGCAAGACAATAGGAACTGTTGGTGCGGGACGAATTGGGAAGCTTTTACTCCAGAGGTTAAAGCCTTTTAACTGTAATCTTCTGTATTTTGATCGCCTTAGGATAGATCCTGAATTGGAGAAAGAGATTGGAGCAAAATTTGAGGAGGACCTTGATGCAATGCTTCCAAAGTGTGATGTAATTGTTATCAATACCCCTCTCACTGAGCAAACAAGGTATACTTTTAATATATCAGTCAATCAAAAAAATTATTTTACACTTGAAATCTCAAGCCACTTATAATTTTCAAAATTATTATTATGAAAAGTGCATTATCAGTATTTATATCACAAGGAATAAATTCATACCTAATTCAACATAGGATGACTAGTATTTTAGTTGAGTGTTGTATATGTACATTCCATGGTTTTTGTGGTACTAGTTGAGACATGGGTTAGCATGAATATTCAAATTCTTTGATCATCTGCCAGAGATGGGAAGTGACTGGAGCTTTTTGTGATTCAGGGGATTGTTTGACAAAAATAGAATTGCTAAGTGCAAGAAAGGTGTCTTGATTGTTAACAATGCTCGAGGGGCAATTATGGACACCCAAGCAGTTGCTGATGCTTGCTCTAGTGGCCACGTTGCAGGTAATTCTAAAATCAGCCAAAAAAAAATTGTGTTTCCAGTAGCGAAACACGAAGTAATACCGTAATTTTGAATTTGATCCCTTTAAAATGAAAAGGAATAAAATAAACAATCTCGATAGTTGATGAGAAGATAAAGAGATCAGCTGTTGATATTCTAACACATTCACAATTTAATATGCATGTGTCCACAATATCAAGTTATCAACTATTGATTCTTTTTATCAATAATTGAGATTACTTATTTTACTCTTTGTGAAGTTTGTTGTTCTTTTACGTCCCTAAGTTTTGGGGATAGTTGTTTCATGACAATATTTATTTGAGAAGCAAGCAATTTAGATTGTTGTTTGTTACTATTCCTTTTTAAATTGCCATAGCTAACATTTTCACCCCCTTTCAAAATCTCGTATTTCTATAGGTTATAGTGGTGATGTTTGGTTCCCACAACCAGCTCCAAAGGATCATCCATGGCGCTACATGCCAAACCATGCCATGACTCCTCATATTTCTGGCACCACCATAGATGCACAGGTATTTTAAGTTTCTATAGCATTTTTGTGCTTAAGTTCCTTCACTTGGTGGAACACTAACACGAACAATAAATCAAACATGTTCAGTTAAGATATGCTGCTGGTGTCAAAGACATGCTTGATAGGCACTTTAGGGGTGAAGACTTTCCAGAACAAAACTACATTGTGAAGGAGGGTCAACTTGCAAGCCAGTATCGGTGAAGTAGTGTGTGCCAATGTGGCCTTAGAAACTTCCATTTTTAAGGCCAACGGATGAACATATAAAGATCTAGAGGGCACTCTAACTATATGGATTCGCTTTGTTGAATTTGAGCTCGTCTAATCGATCTCAGAAATAAAGTTGTAAGGAACATTCTCTATGTTCCGTGCATGGATCTTGTGTTTTTGAATCTGAATCTACTACTTGTAATGCGAGGAAATTAGTGCAGCCGTGAAGGATTTATTCGCATGGTATGTGCAATATGATACAATAAGAGTTGGTAAATTTTCTGTAACCCAGAACTTAGAGAGAGCGGGAGGAGGGGTGGGCTTTCTAAAATCAGGCTAAGTAAAAAACGACTTTTTGTGGAAAAAGAAATATAAATAACAACATTCAGCATAGGTAAATGCCAATTAATTTGCGCGATAACAAGACAATTACTACATAAACCTTAGTGAAATAAAAGATAAAGTCTCACTAATTAATCTCTTTTTTAATAAGAGTCCAAGTCAAAAAATATTTTGGGTTAAGAGCAAAATTTCTTTGAAGTATATTGTTGTGTTCACAGGTAGAGAATCACTGTGTCAGGCCTGCAAGGCCGAATTTCATACACGTGAATCCATGTATTTTACTAGCTTGTTTAAATATAAAACATTTGACTTTTGAAATACTCCAAAACTTGCAACACAAATAATTAAGATGGTTATAGTGCAACAGCGAATTCGGTGGTTTACTGTGTATCACTTTTATCTGGCATTAAATTTATTTAGTCTCATGACCATGTCATATATCCTCTCATACAAGATCCCAAGTTTTTCACAGTCCCTTTGTTCTTTCTTTGTCACGTGCCTCTTCTGATTTTGACCAACAATTTTGACAACCACATAGGGTCGTTGATCTACACGTCATCTGCACTCTACTCTTGTTGGTTGCTTTTTCTTTGCCGTGCGATTCTACGAAGGTGATTTCCAATGCAACACCACTTGTTTTTTTTTTTTAACCTCTTATCCTTCTTTCTTTTTTCTTCTCCTACTATCCCATCCTCTTTGTCACCCCTGGCGGCATTGACACCGAGGCAAGCGGTAGACCTTCTTCCTACATTTCTTGCTATTACTTTGCATCAAACCATTATTTTTTTATTCAAACAGCAAAAGTTGACAAAGGGAATGTTGGATATAAAAAAAATATGACATGCTGAAAAAGAGAAAATTCTAAAAAGTATTTTGTAGAATGCAGAAGTTATATTATTGATCAATGAGCATATTATTTTATATAGAGAAAAAAATTAAAAATAAAAAATTATTATTACATATGTACCTAAAAAAATAGAAGATAAATTTATAATAAATTATTACACATATGACATAACAAACTGTCCTGGTCCTAAAAAATAGCAACAATAAAAAAATCTATTTGATGAGTCATCCAATTAACACTCTTCCTTGACTCTGGAACTGTATACACCTAACATCTGTCTCAAGAATTCATATCTAGCCTTAGGAATTATCTTTGTCAGGATATCAACACTTTGTTCTTTAGTTTTGCAGTAAATTAATTTTACTTCTGCTTCCTTTCGTGCCTCTATGAGAAAATAGAGCTTTATCTTGAAGTGTTTTGTTTTGCCATAGAAAACTGGATTATTAACGATTGAAATTGTAGTTTGATTGTCCACAAATATATGCGTACTATCTTGTTGTTCCATATGCAAATCTATCATGAGCTTTCTGATATAGAGAGCTTGATTTACCGCAGCAGTTGCAACCACAAATTTTGTTGCTGCTGTGAATTGAGCTATGATTTCCTGTTTTTTTGAATGCCATGAGAAAATTCCAGAACCAAAGCTAAAATGATAACCTGAAGTGTTTTTCATATCATCAGCACATTCAGCCCAATCATTATTAGAATAACCAAGAAGACTAAAATTTTTAACATGATAATATCTTATTCCAAAATCAATTGTGCCCTTGACATATCTAAGAATTCTTTTCGCTGCTTGAAAATGAATTTGACTAGCACAATGCAAATGCCTTGATAACAAGCTTACTGCATGCAAGATATCATTCCTTGTTGGACTTAAATACATAAGACAACCTATAAGTCTCCTATACAACTTTTCATCCACTTTTTCAGTTCCATCTTCTTTATAGAACTTTTCCTTTTTGATTCATTGGAGTTGCAACAGGTTTGCACCCCTCCATGTTGAATGTTTTGAGAATTTCATTTGCATATTTTTCTTGACATTGAAATATTTCATTTGTTTTTTATATACCTGCATACCAAGGAAGAATGTCATCCTTCCAAGGTTTGTCATTTCAAAAACATCTTTCATTTCTTCCTTGAACTTATCAATGTGCTCCATGCTGCTACCTAAAACTAGTAGATCATCAACATATAGAGATACTATAGTATTTCACCATCAGTCTTCTTGACATATAAAGTAGATTCACTTAGACTTTTTTAAAGCCTAAGTTCACCAAGTGTGCATCAATTCTGTTATACCATGATCGCGGTGCCTGTTTTAAGAAGGCTGATTTCACATCCATTTGATATATAATCCAACCTTTTTGTGCAGCAAGAGCCAACAACATTCTTATAGTTTCTAACCTGGCAACTAGGGAAAAAGTCTCAAAAAAATCAACCCCAAACACTTAAGCATATCCTTTAACAACAAGTCTCGCCTTGTATTTGTTTACAAAATCGTCTGAATTCAGCTTGGTTCTATAGACCCATTTGACACCTATTGCTTTCTTGTGATGAGGTTTGTCCACTAGCTCCCATGTTTGATTTTTTTTCAATCATTTTGAGCTCTTCTTTCATTGCATTTATCCATTTTTGGTCAACTGCAACTTCTTCATATCCTTTAGGTTCCATGGCAGCAATATTGCACCTTTGATAGATGTCTGAAAATGATATAGTTCCTCTAATGGGTTCTTCATCAACATCTTTATTCTCCTCCTGAAACTCAAGCTTCATATCATCTTCCCAACTCTAACTATCTAACTCTAGAAATTTGACATCTCTGTTGACAATTACTTTGTTACTTTGAGGTAGGTAGATTCTATAAGCCTTTAAAGTTGAGTTATAGCCAACAAAAATTTCAGGTTCTGCTTTCTTGTCTAGTTTGTCTCTCTTTACTTGAGGTATGTAAGAGAAACATAGGTAGCCAAATGTCTTCAGATTTTTTAGCTTTGGTTTGTAGCCATGCCATGCTTCAAATGGAGTTATTTTTTGCAGAGCTTTTGTTGGCAATCTGTTCAGCAAAAACACTGCTGTGTTTGCAGCCTCTGCCCAAAATTTCTTTGGGAGTCCTTTATCATGATGTAAGCACCTTTTTATCTCCATAATTGTTCTGTTTTTCCTCTCCACAACACCATTTTGTTGTGGAATATATGGTGTTGTCAATTGATGTTCAATGCTTGCGTATGCACAAAAACTTGTTAAATTTTTTAGAGGTATATTCAGTTCCATTATCAGACTTGATCACCTGCATCTTGCATCCACTTTGAGTCTCAACCCAAGCTTTAAACTTCATGAAGATGTTAGCAACATCAAATTTAAACTTCATACAATAAATCCAACACATCCTTGAATAATCATCAATAAATGCAATATAATACTTACTACCATTCAATGCCTCATGGGTCCTCCCACATTTGTGTATACTAATTATAACTTTTGTGAAGCTCTCCAAGCCTTATTTTGTTGAAAAGGAAGCCTGGTCTACTTTCCATATTGGCAAGCAACACATTTTGGAGGTAAATCTTCTAATTTAGGCAAGTATTTTACTATGTTGTTCTTCTTCATGAAAAGTAGAGCAGCATGATGAAAGTGCCCCAATCTCTTGTGCCAAAGCATTGTATTATCATCTTCTTTATGTACAACAGTCTGTTGCTCATCATTCATCAAATCCAAGAAAAACTCTTTCCTTTCATTTGAACTTTGATGATTTCTATGTTGTTTGCATCTTTAATTACACAGATTTTGTTCTCAAATAGCACTTTATATCCTTTCTCTAGTAGTTGAGTAACACTCAACAGGTTTTGATTAATTTCAGGAACATATAAGACATCAAAAATTAATTTCAAACCTAAGTGACTTTCGATTGCAATAGTCCCCTTGCCTTTTACTGCAATAAGTGCTCTATTTCCAATTTTGACTTTGGAAATAGTTGTCTCATCCAGTTCTTTGAAGAGCCCGCGATCATAAGTCATGTGGTTTGTGCAACCACTATCAATGAGCCAACTTTTTGTGATGTTATTGGTTGCAAAGCATGATGCTACAAACAACTGCTCCTCCAAAGGTTGATCTTCAGCTGACTTGGCTTTCCCTTATTGTTGTTGAATTTTGCATATTCTTTCCACATGTCTTAACTGTCCACACTTGTGGCATTTTACGTCTGGTCTCCACCAACAATTGTTATGCGAATGATTTTTTTTTTTTGTAATAGGGATAAAGTGGAAAGACATGTGTATTACTTCTTTGTCCTTTTTTATTGTTATTCTGCTTGTTTTGTGATCTAGCTTGAAAAGCACCTTCAACAGACCCTTCTTACCTCATAAGCCTTCGTTGTTCTTGTTCTTGTAGTGCATTCAATAATTCTGTCAAGGTAATGTTTAACACATCCCTTAAGTTCTCTAGCGATGCAATTGTGGCTTCAAACTTTTTAGGTATTATGACCAGAATATTTTGAACAATTCTAGCATTTGAAAATTCAGTACCAAGAAGTCTTACATTATTGACTATGCTTAGAAGTCTGTTAGAATATTCCTTGATTGTTTTCAATTCTTTCATTCTCTGCATCTCAAATTATTGAATAAAATTCAACACCTGCATGCCTTTAACCTTTTTATTTCCTTCATACTCTTGCTTCAAAAAATCCCAAATCTCATGTGTTGTTTTTAGTGTTATTATTCTGGCTAGAATGGTAGATGAAACTGCTGCAAACAAAGTTGCTCTTGCTTTTGACTTTCTCTGCTTCCTCTCTTTTTGGTTTTTTATTTGAGCAACTGTTTGATTATCTGGCAGGGTTTGAACTTCGTACACATCTTCAACAGTTTTCCACAAATCATTTACATCTAGATAGGCTTCCATTCTAACAGCCCAAAGATGATAATTTTTACCATCAAACAGCAGAAGTGCAAATGGAATGATAAACCTTTTGGATTCATTATGACCAAGTTATGTGTGTGTTGTTTGAAAATATGGTTGAGCTCACTCAATCTCACAGATCCCTCAGAATAGAGCTCAGATACTAGTTTGTTAGGTATAAAAAAATATGAAGTGTTGAAAGAGAGAGAACTCTAGGAAGTATTTTGTAGAATGCATAAGTTATATTATTGATCAATGTGCAGATTGTTTTATATAGAGAGAAAAAGTAAAAATAAAAAACTGCTACTGTATACGTGCCTAAAAAATAGAAGATAAACTTGTAACAAACTACTGTACGCATGACAACAAAAAATCATGGTCCTAAAAAATAGCAACAATAAAAGAAATCTGTTTGATGAGTCATCCAGTTAACAGGGAAAAACATAGCAACTTAGAAGGGTATGAACTAATCCAAGGTAAACAAAATGCATCAAAACCAAATATAACAAATACATTTAGTTTTTTTTAAAAGAAAAAAAAGTATACCTCTTCTTTGAGTATGAAAGGTTGGTGGGGGATATGTTGTAGTGGCGTAGCATAATAAACTCTAGGTTTGGAAGGAGAAGGGGCTAAAGGAAAATAAAAAAAAGGTTTCACCCTTTGATCGAAGAGAAAGAAACAGAGGCTTTCATATAGAGGAGAAGTGGTGAAGAAAGGTTGGTGTGTGATGACAGTGTTTGTGGCAGTGGTGGATGGTGATGACACAAGAGACGATGGAGGAGTGGCCAAAAGTAATTCAGAGAAGATGGTAAAATACATGGAGTGCAAAATTTGATAAGGTGGGTGTATAATAACTTAATAAGTTTGTACAACGTAGGTTCATGTAACGACTATAAAGAGTGGTGCATGGTGGGTTGGTTACGATGGTATTTTATCTTAAAAGTTATCTAATTAAATAAAATTTACCATTTAATGACAAAAAATTATATATATTAAATATATGATAAAATTGAAAAATATATATTATAATTTATAATATTTAAACTTTTCAATCATTCTAAACATTATCAACAATAACAAAGAAGTCATGAAAGTTGCTAATTGAAATCATGATCTTTGATATTAATATGAATAATTTGATTTTCTTAATATTAATTATGTGTGTATATATATTAAATTAAATGGCTGAATTAAATATTTAAGAATTCATTAGAACTTTATATGACTATCAAAGTTTTAAAATCTTAAAAAATATCAAATATTTAAAAGATGTTAATTATCATGTCATTTTTTTAAGATTATTATTAATTCATCGTCATCACTGTCACAATCATTATTATCACCATTGTAATAATTGTCATTGTTACCATTATTATGATTAATATCGTTGATAATTGTTTTTCACATTTTATTTTTGTAAAAAATTATCTTAATTTATTTTTATTTTAGAATCATAATTCTCCTACTTTGTGAATAAAATTATAAATAATTAGAATTTCGTTTGATTTGTCAATTGAATGCGTTTTGATAGATTTTGTTTAATTTTTAAATAAAAGAACAAAGATTCGAATGAAGCAAAAGTGAAGCTTTTGAAGGACAAGGCTCACTTAAAAGATATTGAAATCTTGCTTAAGTGAAAAAGGATCTAGAGAGATAATTCAAGTAAAACATTATATAAGCAGTCCTCAATCTCGTTTTAAAGAGAAAAGTTACTGAGAAAAAGATGAAATCTTGCTTAAGGGAATCTTCAATCACGATTAAGCAAGAAAAATTCAAAGAGTAAAAACATATTTCACTTGAGTGAGAGTTAATGTGGTAAACTTTAATGAAGAAACTTGTTTATAATTGGACAATGTATGAGGTTTGCTAATTCTTCAATTGGAAGTTCATTGGAGATTATTTTTGGGTGCAAAGTTCTTTTTGAAACTCTTCCATGGCAAAATCATTCATTTCTTTCATCTTTTCTCGGATTTTCTATCTTTCCATGGCTAGACATAGCTAAATCTCAAATTATAAGGATTGATAAATCTCAAATTATAAGGATTGACTTGTAGTAGAACTTCACACATGTATTCTCTATGATTTTTAGATCTAATTTATATTTTATTGCAATTTAACTTTACTTCTATATTTCATCTTCTTCTATAGCTTAATTAGTTACCACCACTACTATGACCCTCTTTGCATTCACCACCATATTTTCTACTTCCACCACCATTATCACCATGATTATCATCACTTGAAAATATGAATAGTCAATTAACAACTAGACACATTTCACAAATTTTTTAAAGTAGTTAGCAAAATCCATAAAAAAAATTCTCAAGAAATAAAATTCATGACATCATGAAAGCAATGATGAAAAAAATATAATTAAGCATTATTAGTTATATCTATGATATTAAATGTTTAGTAAATCTAGTTGATAAGCTAACTGAAACTTATAATTTAGCTAAAAAGTTAAAAATTTATTAGTTAAATTAATTAAAAGTGTGTGGTAAGATTAACGAATAAGTTAGTTGATAAATTTATATGTATGTATATTTTATATTTCAATTTGTTTTTAATAACTTATCATTTTAAAAAGTAAAAAAATAATTTTTTAAATTTGTATTATGAAAGAATGGTAAAGACTTGAAAACTTTACGTATATTGTTTAAAATCAATTTCTTAATAAACTTATATAGTTTAAAATAACTTCCTAATATTTAAATGTTTTTAAC
>JAMLFT010010348.1:0-11905 GCA_026544285.1 Pachyrhizus erosus
AAAATTATAAATTTTTTAAATTTAAAAATTAAAATTGTAAAAAAAAAACTGGAAATCCAAAATTACAGACCAATAATCAAATGAGCCTAAAACTGTAATTAAGATTAAAAGATATTGTAAAAAATAGTTTGAATTAAAGTCTTGTTTTTTTTTTTTTCGATATATCCAAACACCGTGTAAATTCAAAATGGTGCAGTTCCCGCGCTTCAACTTTCAGTTCTCCGTAATAAAAATAAAAACTTCCAGTTCTTAGTTTCGAGTTTCTCACCTAATTTCAACTCAATGACTACCAGGTTCAGCTACTCACCCCCTCGATTCAGCGTCGCCGTCGACACTCACCACGATCCTCTCTTACCCTTTCTCTGGTTCCTCTCTTTCTCTCTCACACTCTTGCCACTCACACGAAGTTCCACAATCTCATCAATTTTCTGCATTTTTGTGAATTCAGGTCTATCAAGAAAGCCTTAGAAGCTTCCAACGATTCCGCTCCGAATCTCAGTAACTTACTCAGAGATTGCATCAGAAACTTCAAGAACAATGACCGTTACCGAAACGACGTCAGATTTCTCAAGATCTGGCTCCTCTACGTAACTCTCTTTTTCTCTCTTTATATGAAAAAAATATTTCGTTGATGCTGAATTCAACACACCCTAGGTTATTGAACACAGAGATTAACAATTCAACGTGTAATAGCGATTAAAGTAGCTAATTACAGTGTCTCTGGCCTGTTTGGATAAACTTTTTCGTTAGCAATACAGAAGAAGAAAATAAAAAGCAAATGAATTAAGCCTGTTTGGATAAAACTTCTCAATGAGTACTTATAAGAGAAGAAAATAAGAAAATAAAATTAATTGAACTTTTTTCATAAGTTAAATTAGTATGTAAAAGATAAAATCATCTTTTGAAGAAGCTAAATAAGAGCCTGTAAATTAGCTTATGTATAAGTATTTTTACTCAGGAGAGAAATTTAATTCATTTTGCTTTCTCGTTTTTTTCCCTTATAAGTGCTTATTGAGAAGTTTGTTTAAACTTGACCTTAAACTTCTACCATAAGTTAAAAGAGAGATTTTAGATGAGAGCCCAAGCA
Source organism: Pachyrhizus erosus (assembly GCA_026544285.1). Lineage (NCBI taxonomy): Eukaryota > Viridiplantae > Streptophyta > Magnoliopsida > Fabales > Fabaceae > Pachyrhizus > Pachyrhizus erosus. The sequence continues at coordinate 1,088 of JAMLFT010010348.1, forward strand.
GAATTTGAAATCTATAAGTTGATTTTAACTTACTTTCTATTGTCTTCTTCTACATGTGCTTAGAGAGAAGTTTATCTAAAAAGAACTTTAATGCATTAATCTAACCTAAATTGCAACTAACATAACAACTAGCTGATGCATGCATGTGCGTAAGTAACAGAATAACAGAATCAACTATGTTGTTGGCAGTTTGTAACGGTTTACAAGCTAGGATGAGATGTGGAATGTTATTGCTTTGAGGAACTTTTGGAAGGGCTCAACTTGGTTCTGTTGATTTCTTTGTGCAGATGGGAGTTAGTGATGATTTTGATGGTGTTTTCAAAGAAATGCTGGACAGTAAAGTATGTGCGAATAGGTCTTCACTTTATGTGTGGTCTGCGAGTTTTTTTGAGTTGAAGGGAAGATTGCATGATGCTCTCACCATCTATCAGCTTGGCATTTGTAGGTCGGTTTTGTTGATATTGCAAGTTGAATAATAAGAAAATGTAATTTTGATTTTAAGTTCGGGTAAATGTTCGATAGGAATGCAGAGCCAATTGAGTGGTTGAAGAAGGCACAGACCTTATATCTCAATAGAATTTCTGAAATACAGAATGCTGCTTCAACTCCGAAGGTATGGATATTGGAACAGCCCCTTACAATGAAAAACCGAAGTTTTGTAGACTATTATTCTTTATGGTCTCTGTCAGTTATGTCAGTTCAATTTTGAGATTTCTAATCACTAATTTAAGATTTCTTATATAATATCTGAGTTCAGGTTGATGATAAAGAATCCGAGAAATTGGAAAATAATGGGATTAATCCTTGGGGCACCTCCACCATGGATAGCCTGTTAAAGAAGATATATCCTTTAATTATGAAATTTGATGTGAGATGTTTTAATCCTTTGTTATCTACTTGCGTTGTTTTAACGCATCTGACAAAGATTCAGTTCCCTTATTCTTTTTTAATACGTTCAGGGGTATCGTTCAAGCACTAAACCATACCCAGGAAAAGTGGCCTTATCTACGTTAAAGAATTCATCAAGGAATAAAATTATAGAGATAGGTTATACACTCTTTTAGTCTTATCATATTTATTATCTGAAATCTGAGAGTAAAATATCATTTTGGTTTTTGAAAAACTTGGAGTCGGTCATATTAGTCCCTAAAAAATGAAAATGACCATTTTTGTCCTTGAAAGATGAAAAAAAAAAAAAAATTTAGTCCTTTTTGTACATTAATTTAGTCTAGAAAAGGACTTTATATATTGATTGGCATATTTCTTTTAGGGACAAAAATAATACTTTCCATCTTTTAGGACTAATATAACCGACCCCAAATCCTTCAAGGACCAAAATGATGTTTCACTTGAACTCTCATATAGTTGTCTGACTGCTTTCTAGCTTTCAGCATATATTTTATACGAATTTATTTACTTATATTTTCTTCTGTCTACCTGTGTTTATCAAGGATCTGAGGAGACACTGACATTATTTAGGAGTAAACTGATACCATGGATTTGTTAGGAGATCCATTGCTTCCCGCCAAAAGAAAAAAATTATTATGAAAAAAAAAAAGACCTGTCATTGGTCATTTCCTTGTAATGTTTTGCAAACTGTTTAGCTTGGGAAGTTCATATATCTAAATACAAAACGGTGTGAACAGCCCTTTGATCCTGCCACTAAAACTTATCTTGCAATGCTAAATGTATATATTAGTATTTAGATAATAAATAAGTAACATTACTTCACGTGTACGTTCAATTGAATTTATATTTTGTAAAATATTATGAGCAGGATAAATTGTTTTGTGTTCAACTGTTCACTACTTTAATATCACTTTCTGTTGCCAGTCTATAGTTATCAGATCATATAACTATAGGCTCTCTATTTATCAACCTATGTGCTATCTTTCTTGAATTTGAATTGAATTCATTGCATCTCCCCAGTATTATTAACTTACTTTTCTTTTTATAGATAATCATGTTTCAGAATGGTTTATACTTTATACTAGACCTAGGTTTACTTATTTCTCTATAAGCCGCTTTCGAATATGTGGGCCTCAATTTATTTTACTAACAGCATTATTGCTCCACTTTGTCCTTATCATGACATTAAAGGTGGAATGAAGTACCATATAAAAGGCTGTGCTGGACAGGGTGGTTTTGCCCAAGTATATAAGGCTAATGTTGACAGTGATCCTAACAATGTTGTTGCACTAAAGGTGATGATGGCCTTTCAAATCTTTTCTCTCTGAAACGTAGACCTATTGTTTCATTAGATTGTATTTTGAACCTTAAATGGCAGATACAAAAACCAGCTTTCCCTTGGGAATTTTACATTTATCGTCAGCTTGATCAGCGCATCTTAGATAAAGAGGTATGCTGTTATCAACTATACTATCAACCTGCCTTTTCTATGAAAATCTGCTTATTCTGAGTTTTACTTTATCAGAGGTCAAGTTATGGTTTTGCTCACGGAATTCATCTGTATTCTGACTGTAGTATACTCATATGTGACTATTTAGCTAATGGGACACTACAGGTCAGTTATTTTATTTCCTTTGATTTTTCTTATTATCTTCAATTTCATTTGGTATTAATTTGCAACTGAAAATACTATGCAGGATGTGATAAACTCATATGTGGTCATAAGAAAATCCATGGAAGAAGTGTTATGCATCTATTACACAATAGAAATGTTACACATGGTTGAAACTTTGCATGATGTTGGCTTGATTCATGGTGATTTCAAGCCTGATAATCTGCTAATTCGTTATGCTAGGTAAATTTTAAGCTTCTGTTGCAGTTCGTGCTCATGTCGCTTATTTTAACAACCTTCATGCTCGTACAATCAGAATCCTAATACTTCTAAACTTTCCCTTTCTTTTTATAGTTATCCATTTGTACCTTTCCTTCATTCCTTGGTTTGTTTGTACCTTGCAAAACTGTAATTGTAAAGTTGTTTCCCCATTCTTAATTTATGAGGGTATGATTAATGTATCTAAAGTAGGATATTTTCAACTCATTATTTGCCTCCTTGTTATTTTATACTCTTGTACTTAAGGATGTGAGGTTTACAAAGATCCATATTTACTGACAGAACCTGCTTGCAAATGCTTGATAGATTTATGTTTAATGAGCATTGTATGTTGTGCAATGCATAGCCATGTGTTGTGTCAAGCTGCTTGCATGATTTGCATTTGTGGATGGTGCTAATTACATTTCTTGCTATTTTTCAGGGGTGACCTTACAGAAGATGGGTTCTTGAACCAAAGTGGTCCTTGGTGTGATCAGGTCAGTTTTTCTCAGATGAAACAATAAGATTTTTTTTGTTGGTTTCGTTAATAGACCGTAGATATTTTATCTTGCAGGGTCTTTGCCTTGTTGACTGGGGAAGAGGGATTGATCTGCGTCTCTTTCCAGATCACACACTATTTAAGGGAGATTGCAGAACTTCCGGTTTTCGCTGCATTGAGATGCTAGAGGATAAGCCATGGAAATTTCAGGCAAGTCACCTCTTAAATTACATTACAAAAGTCATGGAACTCATTAATTGCCGCCTTTTGAGTTTCCCTTCTCTATCACCTGCCAACAGGTAGATGCATATGGTCTTTGTGCTATTGTCCATATGATGTTGCATAATTCCTATATGGAAGTCGTCAAAAAAGAACAATCTGATGGGGGCTACGTGTATCTTCCCAGACAACCATTTAAACGGTATATTCCTAGTGTTACATTGTATGCAATTGTTACTATAGCAATGAGATTTGTTATAAAGGGATCGTTGTATGAAAATTGTCTCTTTCCAGTTTCTTGGCTACTAAAGTCAATTTGGAAAATTTAAAGCCACAACGGAAATGCTTTTCACCTCCAACTTCCTTTTTCATTCTGATATTTTGCTTGTTGAATAAAACAGTTACTGGAACATCGAGCTCTGGAAGACTTTCTTCACTAAGATGCTAAACCAATACCCCCATGATGATGATAGGAGTTTGCTGCAGGACTTGAAGAAGTCCTTCCAAGACTACATGGGCTCCAATCCTCAGCTTATAAAGAAACTAAAGGAGTTACTCTTAAAGCAAAGGGCTTCCTTGTGTTCAGCTTAATGTTTCAAGATCACGACGCCTCCACTTTTGTTTTAACCATCTTGAAGCTACTAAGTACCTATTATATTCTTGTTATGAAGGTAGTAAAGTAAACAAATGCACAATGCAAGCATTCACGGACAGATTAGAAGGTAAACTTCCTTTGGTGTTTTGTCTAGTTTTCTAGCATACGCCGTTTAATTAGGGGAAAAACCAAGTTTTAGTGAGTTAAGATCATAATGCAGTTCGAAATAAATCAAGGATGGATGCACTCTTATTTATCCACTAGAGACAAGCTCCCTTTTGTGTATTAGCCTGCATTAGCCCCAGTATTTCTGACATTTTGTTTTTTGTTTTTTGTTTTCTGTAGTTTGAATAAGGTCAGAAATTTGACCTTTTTAAGTAATGGTGTACATATATGTGCAGATGTAGAGTGTTGTAAGCAGTTATGACAGTTGGTGCTATTTTGAGAAGGTTCTTCAGACATAATGAAGTTTCAATTACTGCCTCTTCTGAAGCTTACGTCAGAATAGAATTTTTGCACCCATTTCCAGGGGCGTTTTATGGAAATGGACCAATTCAACACGTAATGGAGATTCTGGCATGAATTTGGTGTACCCAACTGTCCAAGTTCTGTGTGCTACGTTAATAAGTTATTGACATGATTGATTAATGTGTAACCACCGGTGTCAATTACCAGTGTGTATATAACTTGATTAACTAAGTGCATCCACTTGGTGCACTACGTTTATGCATCCACTTGGTGCACTACGCATTCAATTTATCAAATGGCATACGACCTGATCTGAAAAATTGAGATGGCCTTGCCATGTGCTCACAAATAAAGAATATTGACGAGTTTCTCCGTTCATCCCAATCTCTCCACCATATACGATTAATGCTCTTTTATTTTTTCAGCAAAGAAATTAATTTCATTAAGAGGATATAGAGTACGATTGATGCTCTTAAATTAAGGTCACCTCACCGACAAGCGAACATAGCTCTAACGATTTTGGTTCTTGTTAAGTGTAGGTTGACTAGATTGTAAAATGAAGTGCACAATATATTTTGACTGCACTGTTTATGTGAAGGGTTGTATTGCAGTTGTCATCTCAACGTTAAGCATTATATAAGGAAAAAAAATTGATTTCTTTTTACAAAGAATATTGAGGACTTAATTTAGCGTTTTGAACGGTGTAGAATACACTTGTTGAAGAGTTTTAAAGCCGGATAAGAATTAAAAAACTCTAAGCAAACTCTACAGTGTGTGACCTAGTGTTCATAATTGTACTTGCCTTTGCCAGGAAGTGGTGTGTGTATGGTGTCCCTCTCATGTATCGCAACTTCACAATGGTGTTTATGGCACCTTAGTCATGTGTGAGAAAGATCTAGAATTTCTTTGTTTTGTGTCCTTGGGTGAAAAGATCGTAGGTCTTTTTGGCCCTAGAGTATTTCTATATAGTTAGTTAGTCAACACTCACCTAGTCAAGTCATCATATCCTTAGAAGTACATTAGACATAAAAGGTTAGTAATGTCCGACAATTATCTTGATTGTTTTGGATTGTTGATTCATCATCTTAGTTAGACAGTCCATAATCTCTGAAGTACCAAACTTGAAGGACATGAACACTTGATATGTTCATATTTTATCTCTGTTATCCTAGTCAAATGGTCCACTGAAAAATATAAAATGACGAATATTAATGTATAAAAAATTTTGTGAGCTACTGAGTTCCATATCAAAACATTGACAAAGGGGTAGTCTTTTTCAAATTTGGAACCACGTTATCTTGAAGTTGCTTGACAAATGTCAATTTGTAAGGTCACCAATGGAGAGTACAAATAGTATTCTGTAGAAATATTTCCTCTACTTATTTATATATCCAGATTGTTAATATTTGTCATATAGGATATTTACTTTATTCTATTTAACTCAAAAATTAAAAATTCTAAGTTTGAATCACGGTCAAAACAGGCCAAACACGATTTTAACACGAGGACAAAAAGGTGAAAAAATCGTGAAATACGAGCAAATTAATAATTAAAATTAGCAATAATATATGAGAGGATGATGTCTAACCAATTAATATGTAACATCATAACAAATGCCCGAAAAAAGAAAAAGGCCTAAGTTAATGGGACATAAAAATGTAAAAAAAATGTGTGTATATATATATATATATATAAGTGTGTGTATATTACACATGTAATATTTAAATTTAGGAATGTTTTGCATGTTTATTTTTGTTTCTTGTATTTGGAAAAGTTGGGACACTCAATGGAGAAGTTTTTCATTGGAGAAGTTTACAAAATTTCGAGGGAAGATGTCGGGCGCAGACACCCTCAGTTTTTTCCACCGAAAGAAAATGGTTGAAGACAAAAGGAAAATAGCGAGGGCAAATCCGTCATTACATGTAAAACCCTAATGCCATCTTTTGGTGCTCCCATTTATAGTCTCACTCCTCTTCTCTGCTCTTCCCTCACGATCTCAACGGAGGCCTCTCTTAGGTATTCTCTTTTTCTTCTTCCATTCTCTGCACTTTCTTCTTTTCTACTCAACGATTTTACTACTTTTTTTCTTTTGTATGTGTTTTCTGTTAATTGTTAGTTCCTCTGTGATGTTTAGTAGTACTGATTTACTATGCGATATTTTCTTTTATCTGATTTAACAGCAGTTACTGAACCGTGAGAGTGAAGCGAAATTAGATAAGTAGAATGAGTTTGTGATTTGTGTAAGATGAGATAATTTTTTCTAGAATTTTGTAGTGTTGTTTACTTCGTGTTTAGTCAGATACTTGCATTCTGCTACCTATAAACTTGGAGGTTTTTATCGATTGCCTTTTTAAGTAGTGATGTTGGATTCACGTATGCTTAGGTTGAGTTTATGAAGTATTGTGAAAAGAAAAGGCATTTCCTGTATTTGTATGATTTGTGTATGCTTAGACTAAATTTATGAATTATTGTGTTATTACAACGAAGAAAATGATTTTCCTGTTTGTGTAACGAGTGATTGGTTGATAAAAAGGGTTGATACCTTATAGTGAACTTCATTTATACGTTTTTATACTGTTTCTACGTGCATTTAGCATATCTGTGTACATTTCGTGAATGCTTTGTAAAGCACTTTTGTTTGAAGATGTGTTTAATTTTAATCTCAGTTGCCAAATGTGTATTAGATTTGGGGTGTATAATGCTTCAAATGCAATTGGTTTTCTTTCAAAGTGGTGTTTTAGTAAGGATATATCTTAACTCTGGTGTTATTGAATCTATGGCTTATTGTTATGGGTGAATATTGACAGGTCACCAACTAGACTGCAATCATGGCTGATGGACCACAGCATCCATCAGTTGTTCAGAAGCTAGCTGGGCAGTCTTATCTGATGTCCAGGCTTAGCCCCAACTTCAACTCAAGGAATTATTCCACAACTGGTTGTTACTTCAATGGAGGATTGCACTCTTCTGGGTTGGCTGTTGTGTCACCTGTATCTCCAGTTACTGTGCATGCTCCAGCAGAGAAAGGAGCAAATGCTTTTCTTGTGGATTTTCTGATGGGTGGAGTGTCTGCTGCTGTGTCAAAGACAGCTGCTGCTCCAATAGAGAGAGTCAAATTGCTTATCCAAAATCAGGATGAAATGATCAAAAGTGGTCGGTTATCTGAGCCATATAAGGGAATTGGTGATTGTTTTGCTCGAACCATGAAGGATGAGGGTGTGATTGCTCTTTGGAGAGGCAATACTGCTAATGTTATCAGATACTTCCCTACCCAGGTGATAATCTAACTTGTATTAATTGTGAAGATTTTAAGTAGTTCTACAGATTGCAGCCTTCATTATAATTTTGCCAATAGGAGTTATACATGTGGCAGTAGTTTTTCTTCTAAAGTAGAGACTGTTAAAACTATAAGTTATATCTGTATTGTTAAAACATCTGATTTATTGTTTTGGCAGTCATTTTTTGATAATGCTTATTTTTGCCTGTATTTCTTTGCATCCCACACATATAAAACATTTGATCTTGCTCCTGTTTCTGTATCGTGAGATTTTCCTCTAGATGTGTGCAATGTCACATCAATACAGATGTCCATCTGCAATCTAATGACTGTGTTAATTGGTTATATCTTTTACTTGTTGGTCCTGTTGCATTATTCTATTTCTATAATCTATATTAGCTTATATTTTGAAAGGGTAAGGATTTTAGACAATAAAATAGTCACAGCTTTCTTGCTATACATCCCTTGACAAGGGAGAGATATTTTATCTGCTTTATTTGATTGCACGAATGTATTTGACTATTGGTTTTGGAGTTTATACAATTTCTGTAATTTCTAATATTCTCCTTTTCCTTCCAGGCTCTGAACTTTGCTTTTAAGGATTACTTCAAGAGGCTTTTTAACTTTAAAAAGGACAAAGATGGCTACTGGAAGTGGTTTGCTGGGAATTTGGCATCTGGTGGGGCTGCTGGGGCTTCTTCCCTCTTATTTGTCTATTCTTTGGATTATGCCCGTACACGTTTAGCAAACGATGCAAAGGCTGCAAAGAAGGGGGGTGAAAGACAGTTTAATGGTTTGATTGATGTTTACAGGAAAACCATTAAGTCTGATGGTGTTGCTGGCCTTTATCGTGGATTCAACATCTCATGTGTTGGAATTATAGTATATCGTGGTCTTTACTTTGGAATGTACGATTCTCTGAAACCAGTTGTTTTGGTTGGTGGGTTACAGGTATGTATGAAATTTGAATCTGAAATATGGTATTTTGTAGTTTGTATTTTTTGAAGTTAAAAACTTTCATCTTTGGCTATTTCTCTAAGGATTTATGTTTGTTAGGCATTATTTTGTTTACTATAAATAATTAGTTTGAATATGTCGCTGCATGAATAATTGTTAGCCGTCACCTTCAAGCTTTTGTATGGGTTTTACATAGTTTAATAATGATACTGTTCAGAATAGTCTTGATTTATTAACGTATTTGACACTCATGAGCATATTAGCATCTATTCAACTACATTTAGTAATGTGATAGGAGGATGGGCCTAGGAAGGCCCCAAACCCAACTTTAAATGTTTAAAAGATTATATTGGATGGGCTTAGATATTTATTCTATAAATTATAGTTTTTATTTTATTTCTGTTAAAATAATTAGATGTTGACAGATGGATGGATATCTAACATATCTCATTACTTTAACAGAAATAAAATAAAAATTATAACTTATAAAATAAATATCTAAGTACATCTAATATAATCGTGTAACTATTTAAGTTTTAGGGCAGGTTTGAGCCTTTCTAGGCCCATCCGATTCATAATGCATATACACAATTTTTGTTGTATACCTATTACATGTAGATATTATCCACTATGATTACCAAATTTAAATTTTGGAATTTATACTTCTAAAGTTTTGACTCTTAACTTTCCTCCCTTATTATTGTGATTTATTTTTATGTCTACTTATCCAGGATACTCTTCTTGTTAACAGGATAGTTTCTTTGCTAGTTTCCTTTTGGGATGGGGAATCACAATTGGTGCTGGTTTGGCTTCTTATCCCATTGACACTGTTCGTAGAAGGATGATGATGACTTCTGGGGAAGCTGTGAAGTACAAGAGCTCTTTGCATGCATTCCAAACAATCGTCGCAAATGAGGGTGCCAAATCGCTCTTCAAAGGTGCCGGTGCAAACATATTGCGTGCTGTTGCAGGTGCTGGTGTACTTGCTGGTTATGACAAGCTGCAGCTCATTTTGTTTGGAAAGAAATACGGATCTGGCGGAGGAGGCTAAAATGATGACGACAATTTCCTGGGATAATCATGCCGATTCCCTTGTCATTTGAATAATTTTGGATGAAAAATATTGGTATTGATATTTTCCCAAATTTAGGACCTTGATATTTAGAAATCATAGTTTTGCAAACAAGGATTTTCGTTCTGGTTGTTTCACGGCACCTGCTTATAATCCGTGGTCTTTTGGTTGAGAAATAATACTATCGATTTTGATTGCTTATGTGTGGTTGAAATGCGATTGTGTCTAGTGAATGTTGTTATATTCAAAGCTCGTTTCATGGATATGCAAATCTTGATTATATGGTGGGTGAATTTTGATTGTCATTAGCTTTGAGTGCTGGATTTTAATTGTGAAACTCATCTTAAGCTTGGTTGTAATGTTCTGCAGTAACGAGTTGTCCTGTTGCATAGGCTGCCATAAATTTAGCGTTTATTATTTGTGCATTTAGTTTGGTTTTTGTAAATGTTAATTTTTTCCATAACTATATATTTTTTTAGAACAATTAAGTTTTTTTTGTTCAATATTCGAATGTTAAAGAGTACATAAAAAAGATGATTGGAAAGTGTTTTTTCCTTTAGTTATTCCAGCCCATAAGGATCTGATTCATGGGTTTGCTTGTTAATAATGCTGAGTTTGATTTTGGTTTGAAATTATTGGGCTAATTAAGTTTGAAATTGTGATTAATGATGATTTTAACAACTTAAAAGTAAAATATCTAGTAATACATAAATGGATAATACTAGCACAAATGACTAAACCTGAAAATTGAAACTATGGGTTGTATATGGTAAATTATTTAACGCATTTTATTTTTTTAGGTGTATCTTATAATTTTGAATATTTATAAAACATGTTTATTTATTTCCCGATTTTTTTCATTTAAATTTCTATTCCTAATTTTGTATTGAAAAGTCTATAAAATATATATATTATTAATTATTTAATCTGTAATTATATTTTAAGATTTATA
>JAMLFT010010349.1:0-11883 GCA_026544285.1 Pachyrhizus erosus
ATTTTAAAATTATTTTTAAAATAAAATATTAAAATATATAAAAATATTTTTTAATTATAATAACTATTTTTTAATATTCTGGATAATCTGTTAACTTAACCCGTAGCAGTAACGGAAAGCTGCTATACGTGGGAGGGAGCGCCGGCTTATTTCATCCCTGGAAATAATATCAATAGGTATTGTAAAGATAACTCAGGTCTCACATGTCTTAATTACAGTGGTTAAAAAAAAAAACAATTCTTTAAGAGATAAACTAAAACTCAAGAGTCTATTTATTGAATCAGACTAAAAAACAACAATTGAATCAAACACATCCTAAATTTATGAGAGAATCTATAAACTTGAACCAAAAAAGAAAAAGAAAAAGAAAACAAAGAAAAATCTAACAGTCAAGTCAAATTTGGAAGATATTTTTTTAAAAGAGAAACTAAATTTAACCTCCAAAATGAAAACAGAAGAGCAACTGAAAAATCACTAGGAAGCTCAGCTAATGACTTCCCCCATATTCTGATTACACCATCGGTATAACCACAGAACAATGCACTCCCATCAGCACTCCATTCAAACTCCTGCAATAAATATCCTGTGAAACAATCTCAAAGAAAAAAAATATATTAGCATACAAAATGAAAGACAATTCCATGCAGTCAACTAAGTTCGAAATATCATCCAATGTCCCACAACATGAAAATCCTCACCTCCCTATCATAATCCATAAAATGGCACTCTTTATCTCAAACACCATTTCACTATTTACTCCAATTCAATATCATTAACTTTAAGAAAAGAATAAGGATTTGGAAAGAATAGACCCATCATGTCCCTAAAATACTAGTTTTCCTAATTACTCCTATAATCATCGTTAACTCAAAAAAACAAAAATTAGCAGTAACTGGAAAAACGCACACACAAAGATTTAATATGAAAAAAAATTAGTTGTCAATTTAGTGATTTAAAGGGGTAATATATGCTACTCTTATCCTAAAAAAATTTCATTTATACAAATTAATCCTTTGACAATTTACACCAAGTTTTCTATTTTAGTTAAAAAAAACTATGGTTTGGCTCAACAGGATTTTTTTTTTTTTTCTACACTTCTACTCAAGCCAATGGTTTACAACTGAAGGTATGTTAATAGATAAATTTCTTGAGAAACACTTCTTAAATAAAATATTTTTTTTTATAAATTAAAATTATTTTATTCTTTCTTTTCTTTCATCTTGTGCAGAGGACCACAAGACAAATAAAGAAATTATTAGAAAAAAGATGTATGAGATGATAAAAAGAAATAGATAAGGAGAAAAATGTATTGAAAAAGAAAAAAAATGAGAAATTATTATGTACATGGTTGATGGTATACATTTGATTAATTTGCACACCAAAAGTAATTATATTTAAATGTTAAAGAGTTAAAAAGAAGAATCTGATTGTGAATCACACCATCATTGACTTTCAAGTCCTGTATAATTTGCTTACTCTCCAAATCCAAAACCTTTACCCTCTCATCAATGGCAACACAGATACAATACTTGGTTGGACAAAGTGAGAGTGGCCGGTTAGCCTGCGGTGGAGAACACTGTAAGAGTTGGGGTGGTCCTTGGTGCCTCTGCCTCTGCCATGTTCGTAGCTAAATTGGCAATGGCTGCTACGTAACACAAGTCAATGAATGTGCCTACGCTGCCACGGAAAAAAGAAACACAAATATTTAAATATGTAAATTTTAAACAAACAATAATTAAAATCTTTTTATCTAATTTTTTTTAAAAAAATTTAAATTTAAATTAAATTTTAACCGAATGAATACTACGAGAAGAAATTAAATAACACCTTACACCAAATATAAATAATTAATATTGAATGATCCTGTATATAATTTATAATTCTCGGAAACCACCACTACTTGCGTCGATTATGAATATCTCTCATTTTTTGTGCTTTACTTAGTTTTCATCTTCTTTTGTTGTCCACATTAGAAGTATAACATCTCGATTTAGATTGGAATCCTAGGAATTTGACTTATCAAATAAATATGGGGAAAATGATCTTGAATGTGAGGATGAAAGCACCATTGGGGTTAGTGACTAAGGGAAGAGGAAAGAAACTCATCCAAGCCATTGTTGGGCTTTACAATGACGATGGAAAGCTCATCATTGGTGATGAAGGGGTTGGAGGGGCTGCAGACACGATTAAGGTCATTGCGTTTTGATGATTGGATTTTAAACTTGTTCAATTAGGAATTTTGACGAGGGTTTTGGGTCATGCAATTTAGATTTTTTTTTTATAAATTAAAACTATTACAGGAATGGTTAGAAATCATTCGAATATTTAAATTAATTATTCTAACATTATAAGTAACTAAAATAATTAGTTTAAAATTATTTATGTTAAAATTTATTATTTTAAAATTTAAGACGCGTGTTAAAGTGATAAGATGATTATCTTGAATAACATTATAAACTTAAAAGATTAAAATAAAATTTTTAAAAGATAAAATATTAAAATAGATTTTACTTAAAAGATAAAAAATAAAAAAATATATATCTTAATCGTGTAATGACACAAGTTTATGAACAGAGTGGAGAGTCTGTACCCAAACCCAATTCTACAAGTTAAGTAAAACTTGAACCAAATTCAAATTTGGGCAAAATAAGTTTTCCGTCTAACTTGAGTTGGGCCAAACGGTTACCCAGAGGTGCAGATTTAAATGTCATGTCTATCCAAGCAAGATAATGTTAGATTTCTTGTCAATTGTTGTTATTTACTTATTAGATTAATTTTCAATTATTTAATAATATTAATTGTGAAAATTAATATCATGTTATTTAGGATAATGATGTGAATGGGCTTATGATTAGGGTTGTTAAAAAAACTTAAATTAAACTGAAGTAGTGTTAGAATTGAATTAAACTATACTAAAAAAAAAAAAACTATTTTAAATAAAAATTTAACTAAATTATTCTTGAGTTCAGTTTTTAAAAATTTAACTGAATTATAAATTATAATTGAAAAATGTGAAAATATGTTTTAAAAATAAATATATCTATTGATATCAATTTACACAGTTTAAAATAATTTAAAATAGTTCAGTTTAGTTTAGTTAACTTTAGCTGTTACATAGGTCAGTTCAACTGAATTGCATTTATATTTTAATTTAATTTTATAATAATTCAATTTAATTACTTTATTTTTTTCACTCCTACTTATGATAGGTTAATTTCTTGCATGATGTTCAAATGAGGATCCTTGGTCTCGTTTGATAGTTATAAAATTGATTCCCTATTAAACAATTTTATAACCATAACTCTTAAGAAACCTTAACCACTAAACAAGGCAATTTTTCTCTCATTCTTTTTTCTATCAATTCAAATCAAAATTGCAAGCATGGGATCAAGATCTCCTCCAAGGTTAGACCAAGATCTTAAACATGAATTAATTCTTCTAGGTATACCATTTCTAAAATCCTTTTTAATTAATTTGTATGATGTGAATATGTTATATTATGCATCATTGTGTGACAAGAATCAAAACGCAATATCTAGTATGTAGATTTTTTTTGTTGTGAATATTATGTCATTTCTTTTTGTGACATGTTTATATTTAATAAATTCATTCTCTATATTTGATAAAGAGAACCTAATTTACTTAATTCAATTTATTCCTTATATTTTTTCTCAACATAACTTTTTTTTTCCATTTGTAATTAATTTTAAATTTGTATTTTTTGTTGGCATTTTTTAAAGGAATTATTGATTTTTTACACAGGCGGTGAAGATTAAGAAAAGGAAAATTTAATTTTTACAATTAATTTTGATATTATTAGTAGTAAAGTCAAAAGTCAAATAAAATTTTTATGCGATAGATATTATAAAAAATCAAATGCAAAATTGTATAAGATATTAATAGATTAATGATTGATTGGTTACTTATATAATTTTTTTTTTACAATATTAAAAAAGAGAAAATTATTCAATGGTTCCAAAACGTGAAAAATTTCACAATGAACAATTATGATGTACATTCATGATTTCAATATTAATAATGTAAAGTCAACATAAAAGATAAAAAAGGAAGTTAAATTGTGTTTTAATTTTTTTTTGTAAAATAATGTTGAAAACAAAAAGACTATCATTTGTCTTTTTATTAAATAAAGAAAACATGTCTGTAAAAGAAATAGATGGTTTTAAAAAAAAATCAAGAAAAATAACAATTTGCTCAATTAGTTAAAACAAGAAATAAAAAGAACACAAAAGAAATTTTTATATTAATTCATCTTTATTATTGAAACTACATTCAGTTTTTGGTAAATCACAAAGTTTAACTATATCAATTAATATAATTTTTTTTTCACAAGTCATTTCTGACTTTTACAACAAGTATATTTAGCTTCTACAAGCTACAACAACTAAATATTCTTTCACAAGCTGCTTTTAGCTCAACCTTAAGTTATAAAAGAAAGGATAGATGAGACTTTCTAATGTTTGTGATAGATAAATATGAAACAAATATACGAGTCTAGCATGAAGAACTTTTTACAAGGAATACTTAAATAACAAATAAAAGCTTTAGGAGAGATTTTTCAACAAATTTTTCTATATATGCATGTCCCAAGTCTTCTTCTATATATAGACGTCTTATTTAAGTATCTGTTGTTTCACAACGGTCTTTTTTTTTTTGTCTGTTGGGAAAGGTCTAAATCAACATTAAATATTATATTAATTATTTTCACCAACTAGTCATTTAAACTGCTGATAGAGAAGTCTGTTTGATCTCTTTTTGTAGGCTCCCATCAAGTATCCATAGTCAAATTTGGATCTTGTACTCTACACATACTAACTACAACACAATGTGAATTTTATGATGACAAACAGTTTTCTTGAATACGCTTCAAGATATTTTTCTTATACTTCAAGATATTCTCTACTAAATACAGAGAACATTCTTTTGCAATCAATATAGATAATAAAAAAATAGATAGAAGAATGAGTATTAGACAATAAGCCAAAAATAAAGTAGAAGTGAGTCAAATTTTTTTTTTTTAGGTTAGGCAAAAAGGAATTAATTGTAATATAACTTTCAATTTCATAATATAAAGATATCAATAATAGAATAAAATATTTTTAAATCAAAACAAAATTATTATCAAAGTAAATTATTTATATAATTTAATTGCAATTTAATGGACCAAATTTATTTACAAAAATAATTTCTTATCACATTTATTTTGTTTCATGAAATTACAATTAAAATATTGCCCTATATAAAATTTAGTTTTATCATTAATTATTGTCATAAATAATTGATTTACAAAAGTTAAAAAAATAAAATTTATTTTTTAAAATTAAATCTAAATAGTCATAATCCATTGGTCAATAACATCAAATTTTTTCAATAAATTACAATAATTTATAATACTTTTTAATATGTTGATAAATGATTTACTTGAATTTTTATCTAACTTATATATCTTTTAAATGATATTGATATGTGATTTACTTGAATTTTTATTCATTGAAAATGAAAATTCAAATTGCATTATCATAAAGGTAACAAAATATTTAATAGTTTTATTAAAAAATTTACAGTAAATAATTTTTAAATTAAAAATTTAAATATACATAATAAAAGGTAACTATTTAAATTAATTAATTATAAAATATTGATGACAAATATTAAAATTTCTGATTTATAAAATGATAAATTTAATCATGGTTATAATTCACTATTTCAAATAAGCAATAACTTAAATTATAATATGATGTAAATTAGTATTGATTATATTATTTTAATAAATTAATTAATATTTTATATTTATTTTTATTATAATTATTTTATTTTTCAATTAAGATAAATTGATAGATCTTTTATTATAAATTTTAAAAAATTTAATTTTGAAAATAAAATTTCAAAAGATTTTATTTCTAAAAATAAATGTCTCATTTTTGGAAATTTTCCCTATTGTTTTAAACAATCCTAACTTATTTAATTTAAAATACCATGTAAGAGTATGATTTAAATATATTGAAATATAATATTTACCAAAAAAAAATAATTAATTCAGTTTACATATATTTATTAAGATATTTATAATTGATAATAGTTAAAATATATGTTTTTAATTATTTTGGATGTAGTGATTTTTAGTTAATAATTATAATTTGTGATATTTATTTATGAAACTGACTATTTAGTAAAAATAAATTAGTTTAATTATAATTATTGTACTTAAGATAATTATTTAAAAGGTTAATATTTAATAGAAATTTTAAATTTGAAATTTATTAATATAATAATCATAATCGTAATTATAATAATTATAATTATAATTATAATATAATGATTTTAATTATTTTTAGTAAATAAACTAAATATTTTAAAAAATATCATATAAAAATGTGTTATTCAAAATTTTATATTATTTATATATTTAATTAAAATTTTAAAATGGCATTAAATTATTTTATAATTAATTGAGACAAATAAATAAATTTTGTATAAATGATATGTATAATCAAAATTTTAAATATGGTATTAAATTAATATATAATTAATTGAGATTATAGAAATAAATAAATTTAATATAATCGATATAAATAACAAAAATTTGAAATGGTATTAAATTAATATATAATTAATTGAGGCGATAGAAATAAATAAATTTAATATAATTGATATGAATAACAAAAATTTGAAATGGTATTAAATTAATATATAATTAATTGAGACGATCGAAATAAACAAATTTAAATATAATATAGTCAAGGGAAAATATAATTGATTTTATCCTATTACACCATAAAATTTATTATGAACAATTTGTCTTAAATAAATGAATAAATACATAATATAAATATTTAGTATTATATTTCTCTTTCATCATTACTGAATGACAGTAAATAAAACAGCTTGAAACTGAGTTTTACAAGACTAGTAACACTCTTGTCTGTTCGTTTTAATTTATGGTAGATATTATTCTTTCAATCGGACATTTTTCAGTTTTTAACAAACAGATAAGATACGTGTCCGTGTGAACACAAACAAACAAGATAAGCCAAACAAACTGAAACCGTTTGATCACGTCAAATACTATTGATCAGCACTCAGATTGAAATCGCGCTGTGACTTACCTCAAAACTGGAATTCTTTAACCACTTCATTATCTGAATTCAATCACCTTTCCTCTACGCTATCCAATATTTTAAGAACAAGGGACGATGATTAAAAGATACATAATCATATAAAAGTTGCAACTTAGAATTATTTAAAAACACAATTTCACACATTTCAACAAAAAATTATCCTTCTATTTTCTTGGCCAGCATCTAAAGACACCGATTAAAATTTGCCTATTTTTTATAAGCTTTTTTTTCATAGCTTTAGAAGAAAATTAACTTATATTTTATATGTATAATCAGAGTAGCAAGAGACCGTGAGTTATTAAGAAACCTTTAAAAATTATTTGTTCATGTCTTGATACATATCTTCAATTCAGCCAGATAAAGAAACTCTAAGCGGATACTTCGCTTGAAGGACAAAATTGATTTACAAATTTCATTGCTGTTGTAATAATATTGTAATAAAAATCGTCAATGATACGCAACTCTTCATCTAAAAATGCTATAATATCTACACTATCGGATCATTATGTCGAAATCAAATAAAAAATTCTAAATCACAAGGGAACCTTGAAGAAAAAATCAAGTGGGTTCAGCAGACCATCCTATACACCCTAAGCAACTCAAGCAAGAATCAAATCCCCCTAATTCAGGCAGCTTTAGGTAAGCGCATCAGTGTATGGCGTCCAATTAAATAAAAACTACAATGCTTTTGCAATTACCAATGAATGGAAGATTTATTTATGAAGATCCAACAACAGAAAAATGTCAGTAACAATCATGTATGGAAGCGATAATACATCCCAACATTCTATCCAAGATAAATTATTCCAATAACACATCAAAATACAACCAAGCGTCAGCTGTTCTATTATCGGTTGAAACTCCACATACAAAACCAAATCTCCATCTTCATCTTTGGATGAGAACCTGTTCTTCGACCTAAAAGAGCCTCAAGCTACAAGTCAGTCAATAAAATATGTAGGCAAATCAATGACACAAGAAAGGCCAAGAGCTAGATCTGTACCAAAACGTTGAGGATGATAAGTCCATAGGATATATGAACTCAATTCAACAACAAAATTTATAAGGTTGAAAATATGAAATAGTACACTAAATTTCACTAAACCATATATTATTTGAAGCATGAAGGTTCAGATCCAATAGATCGTGCGGCAAATTAATTAAAATTAGTCAATTGTAAAAAACTAACAATGGGTTGATGCAACAAAGGAAGTTTTCTAAAGGGTTGAAAAGCCACGTTCATATCAACCTTACCTGCATGATGCGCATATATTTAATATGAATCTGATCATGCACACGCCTAAGAGAAAGCTACTTTAGAGCAAGGACGAGATGATGACAGAAGAAGGAAATTACTAGTCCACAAAGATTTGTAATAGATTTAGGTTATATGAGAAAAGAGAAGGGTGTAGAGCTCCCTTCAATCCAAAGAAGGACAATACTATAGAGGCAAATGAAGCTCCCCAGATATGGAAGCCACAAGACTACCACAAAAGCACTTAATGATGGGTAGAACTGTGGGATCCATAGCTCAGCAGCTCAATCCACCCAGTAAGATCCTCAATTGGACTTCAAGGAGCTCTACTCCATAACCCCCTTTTGTGTTTCCCTTTGAACAAATAAGGTCAAAACCTAACAAAAACTTTCCAACATTATTCCACTCACCCCAAACCCTAGAACCACCCCCACAAAGAAAAACACCAAAAATCAAGACCGTGAACCTCATCACAAAGACTGATCTGCATAACCACACCCAAATAGGATCTAAAAACCTGATTTGAAGCTCTCATCTGGATAAAAACACGAAACTCCAAGGCAAACTAACATAAACCAAACTTTACATTTTTCTTAGAAAGAACAGCAAAACAAAACCCTAGATCTGAGATCTAGGATCCTCCACAAGATTGATGACAAAACGTTCCGTATATATACATGGCCTATGAGGCCATGAGCCACCTACTCCAAATAGAAAAACCACTGTTAAATCTACCCTCAACAACCCCAACGCTATTCAAAAGGTTAAAGGGTCCATCAATAACCCTTGACCACGATGAAAACCCTACCTATCCTATTCCTAGCTACTCTCGGTCACTTCCATAAATAAGGCACATGGAAGGGAGCGCATGGAATTTTCACCCCCCACACTTGAGCTTTTTTATCCTTTTAAGCTGTGGAAAATAATAATAATAATAATAATAATAATAATAATAATATTATGTGGTGGAGTAAAGTGTGAAATGTGAATGATGATGGTAACGTGGTGGACCAGGTGCAGTGGTGCTAGCTGTTTTCTTTCTTTTGCTTTTGTTGGATGCTTTATCGCCATATGTCTCGGGAACCGGCTTCGTTAGATTCCCTCTGCAAGCTCATCACGTGCCCTTCTGCTAAATCCTCGATATATACCCACATTTATTCATCTCCTTTTTTACAGTCTACAGTAAATGCACCGTTTCACCTCCTTGTCTCACAGTAACACTTATCCTGTGTTTGGCAACATATCAGAAATAAAGTAAAATTTAATATTATTTTAATAAAAATAAAAATAAAATAATATTTAAATTAAATTTATTTAATTATTTTAAAATATAAAAATAAAATAAAATAATATAATATAACAATTTTTTTTAATATTTTTTAAGTTTTAAAACACAACTTAACTCTTTAAATAATAAAAAAAACAATGTTTACTCAATTAATTATTTTTACATTTATTTTACATAAATTAATTACAAAATTTATCAAACATAAAAAAAAACCAAATATACAAACTTTAACTCTTACAAATTGTCATTAAACATTTGAAGTAAAATTTATAAACATTTTGACAATAAAATTGATTAAGTTGCAAGCATAATCAGTTTTGTTGCCTTGTATCCACATCAATGCACGAGTTTCTAGCGAATGAAGTTCGATTTTCAGGAACAACTAAGGTAGACCTTCAACACAAAAGGGGAAGAAGAACATCACAACCTAGCAGAAGGTCCACTAAGTCCATCGCTATTACTGTTCTCCCACGAGCTAAACGAAGACAGACAAGTAAATACATAAATCCCTGTTTACTTCTAACCTTTTTTTCGGTACTTTGCAGAGAAAAAAATCTAATAAAAAAGCTGAAACCTGCACTGTCAATTTATTTCTTCTTAAATTTACTGTTTCAAACGTGATCATTCCTTCCTCTTATATCTTTTTTTTATTATTCCCTTCTCCTGTTCCAAACATAATACTAGAAATATAATTGATGAATATCAAATTTCTTAATTAAGTCTTGTAAATCAGTGTTTCAGGTAATTTAAAGAATTAAAATCTTATTCAAAATTAAATAAGAATATATTTTAAAATGATAAAAATATATATTTTTACAGATAACAGTAAAAAAAATACTTTTTAATCAGTATCCTAAAAATATTCATTAACATTTCTCTTCTTAATTAAGACACAAAAGGATATAAGAAAAGAAACATAAATATTACAATTTGCAGATAATATAATGTAATAAAATAAATAAATAGTAAAAGTTATAAAATTATTTAGGATAAATAGACAATTTAGTATATGAAAGGATAATTATTATCATTTTGATTCTTAGAAATATAATTTTTTTTAAAAAATCCCTAAAAAATCTAGCATGTCTATCTAAGTAGTTTTAACATTAAAATTTTTTCATTAAAATTAACATATATATGAATAACATATGATAATTTAATAAACATATAATAATGTATAATATACATATAAATGATAAATAATAATTTAATTGTTATTATTTTACCCTTGACTATACTGATTTGAGTTTATGATCTATTTGGACTTTACCAAGCATAAGGTCATATCAATAATAATATATTTTGCTTGATGCCTTTTTAAGTTTTCAAGTACACACAAAATATGACACAG
Source organism: Pachyrhizus erosus (assembly GCA_026544285.1). Classification (NCBI taxonomy): domain Eukaryota; kingdom Viridiplantae; phylum Streptophyta; class Magnoliopsida; order Fabales; family Fabaceae; genus Pachyrhizus; species Pachyrhizus erosus. The sequence continues at coordinate 11,031 of JAMLFT010010349.1, forward strand.
GATTTTATGATTACTACGTGCATAAATATAAATTATAGATATTTTTTCCAATACAAATATAAAAATTAATATTACAAGATCTAATTAACGTGCCGTGATATAGTTAAAAAATAACTATATCTCTTTAATATGTGGTTATTAAAAATTCAACCATCAAATCCGTAGATATAGAAGAATATTTGATAAAAGATTTCATCCTTAAATGAATATCTATACACCCAGAGTCTGACTCTCAATCAAAACACATCTTAAATTCAACAAAAATATTACGAGGTATATCAGATCTTTGTTAGCATATAATTGTCATTCCTGTTGTGCTATTCTTTAGGGTAAAATATAATATGCGTGTTTGGCTCATGGGAAAAAGTTGTAATTAATTTTCTCCTATATTAAATGTGATTTTAGTAATTACATACAAATGCTTAGGAGCAGAATTAATTTTTTTTTTGAGGAGTCAAACATAAAAATTAAAATTAAATTATAATTTTAAAATTAATATATTAAATTTAATTAGTAACTAAAATATTCATAATAATGGATAACACATCATAAAAACTATAACACTGTGCGAAAGACAAGAGATTCAACTTTTAAAATTCAAGCAAACATTTTAATGATATAAAAAATTATTATATTGAAACATCATATTTAAAATTCTGAAAACATAATTAATCCTTAAATTTTATTAAAGAAAAATTTAATTTTAATACGACAATAATAAGAATAATATATTTCTTGTTTTATAAAAAATATATTACAATATAATTTTTTAGAAGGTGTATTCATCTAAATAATATGAGATAGAAAAAGTAAAGAGAATATTTTTTTATAATGAGGATTTTTTTGTATAGTT
>JAMLFT010010350.1:0-11904 GCA_026544285.1 Pachyrhizus erosus
GTCTATTTTTTTATTTTTTATTTTTTTAAAAAAAATAAAGAAAATAAGAATAATGTAATATTATCTTTTAACTATTTAAAAAAAAATTAAAATTAAAGAGTACGATTGAAGGTTAAAAATAGAGAAAGAAATATATGCATTAGAAGTTAACATTATTTTTATTTGTTGTTATAGTATAATTTATTTTAATAAAATTTATCTTTTAATATTATATTATTTATTTAAATATTTTAATATTGATAGATAATTGATACTTGTAGGTACGATATTTGTACCTAATTATCAAGTGGGTAATAAAAATTATTGTGCTTGTTATTCGCACGAACTCATTTAAGACTCCCATTAACTATCCATTACTAATGTTATCTACAAATATCTATGAACGCGGATATTTTTATCATTTCCAATCACTATTTAGGAGTTTATAACAAGGTTTCCTTATTTGAACTTTCTTTAAGCTCTTAGTTGTAAACGAATCAATTTGATTCTATTATTAATGAAAAAGGTTACTCCTTGCACCACCTATTTTTGTGTTTTTTTTTTTACAAAAAACATTAAAATTACCCTTGAATGAGCAAGGTATACGAGTACTTGTGGGTATCAATACTGTAATACTCATACCTGCCTCGTTATTAAATGAGTAGTTAAAATAATCCTACCTATTTAGGAGTTTATAACAAGGTTTCCTTGTTTGAGCTTTCTTTGGACTTTGAGCTATAAATGAGTCAATTTGATTCTATTATTCTAAAAAAAGCTTACTCTTTACACCATCTATTTTTTTTTAATTTTAAAATTGTCATTAAATGAGCTAGGTATATGAATACCGCAAGTACGAGTACTATGATACTTGTATCCACTCCATTATCAAACGGGTAGTAAAAATACTTGTACTCGTTACCTGCGGGTACTCGTTTAAGATACCAATTGACTATTTGTCACGAATTTTATTTACAAATATCCACAAGTGCGAGTATTTTTGTCATCCCTAATCACCATTTAGGACTTTATAACATGGTTTCTTTGTTTGAGCTTTCTTTGGGCTTTGAGTTGTAAACAAACCCATTTGATTCTATTATTCTTGGAAAAGGTTACTCCTTGCACCACCTATTTTTGTATTCTTTTTTTTTTTACAAAAACTTTAAAATTATCCTTGAATAGGCAAGGTATAAGGGTGTTATGATACTCATACCCACTCCGTTATCAAATGGGTAGTAAGAATTCTTGTACTCGTTATCCGTGGGTACCCATTTAAGATACCCATTTAAGATACCCATTAACTATTGGTCACACATTTTATCTACTGATATCCTTGGGTATGGATATTTTTTTATCATCCCTAGTCATCGTTTAGGAGTTTATAACAAGGTTTCTTTGTTTGAGCTTTCTTTAAGCTTTGAGCTGTAAACTAACCGATTTGATTTTTTTATTCTTGGAAAAGGTTACTCCTTGCACCACATATTTTTGTGTTTTTTTTATACAAAAAATTTAAAACTACTATTGAATAAGCAAGGTATATGGGTAGTCGCAGATATAAGTACTATGGTACTTGTACTTGTCTTATTATGAAATGAGTAGTAAAAATATTCATACTTGTTATCTGCAGGTACTCATTTAAGATATTTATTAACTATTTGTTGCGAATTTTATTTGTGGATATTTGCAAGCACAAATATTTGTCATCCTTAATCATCGTTTAGGAGTTTATAACATGGTTTCTTTGTTTGTGCTTTCTTTGGGCTTTGAGCTATAAATGGACCAATTTGATGCTATTATTCTTGGAAAAATTACTCCTTGTACCACCTATTTTGTGTTTTTGTTACAAAAACTTTAAAATTACCCTTGAATGAGCAAGATATATAGGTACCCGCAAGTATGGATATTATGATACTAGTACCCACCCTATTATCAAATGAGTAGTAAAAAGACCCATACCCGTTACTTGTTGGTACTTGTTTAAGATACTTATTAACTATTCATCACGGATTGTGTCTGCAGATATCTACAGGTGTGGATATTTTTATCATCCCTGATCGCATTTTAGGAGTTTATAACAAGAGTTTTTTGTTTGAGATTTCTTTGGGTTATTAGCTTTAAACAAACTAATTTGATTATATTATTTTTGGAAAAGATATTCCTTGTATTGCTTGTTTTTGTGCTTTTTCTTTTACAAAAACTTTAAAATTACCCTTGAATGAGGTAGTATACAAGCATATTTGTCTATTTGAGCCTGCACTCGCATAATCTGCTAACTATTTAACCCATTTGTTAAGCCTGTAAAATAAACGAGTTTCATTTAAGATAATCTACAATCGCTCTATGTAACCTACTTGCTTAATGGATCAACTCACAATCCAGGTAAAAAAATAAAATAAAAATTGAAATTTAACATTTTGTTGTGCTCGAAACTTTATATCCCACAATAGTATAAATTTTAAGTGCCTCAATGCTATGTACAATACTACATATTACAAATAAACTTTTATAGATTTGGTTTTCATTCTCAACTAAACTTTAACCTTTTCAAAACACATTGGTCTAAATTATGAATTGATGTAATTTATTGGTAACAACAAAACGTTAATAAACAAAGTTCAAGTCTTCTTGTTTTAGACTTTTAGAAATTGTCATTATAAAATTAGATTTTTTTAATTAACTTATTAAAAAATACTATCTTTTCCAACAAATGAGTTTTTTTCTTTTATTATTATTTGATTTAGAATTTAATTTTAGACTTAATTAAAAAAATTGCCTTCCAAAAATAAAATTTTGAAATTCAAATGACATACTTCTAGAAATATGCCATTTGGGTTTTGAAATTTTATTTTTGGAAGATATTTTATTTACATAATTCTAAAATTTAAATTTTGGAATAAAGAATAATAAAAAAAGAAATGTTCATTAGAAGAGTTGGTCTCTTAAATGATTGAAGAAAAAATGATACAGTTAAAAGGATTATCAAGAATATTTTTGAAAGAAAAAAAGTGATGTGATGATAAGCAAAAAGGATAAAATAAATAATCTTCGTAGTCTTATAATTTGTAAACTTAACCTCTAAGATATGTTAATAAGCCATTTTCAAAAGGTCAAATCAACTATACAAACCACTCATAATCAAGAGAAACAAAAATGTATTTGATAAATTATATTTGTATATAATTTTTATATAAAAAGAAAGAAAAATATATAAAAGAAAATAATTAATGTGATGAAAAATGATAAATAAAAAAAAAAAAGGCTTAAAATAATCTTTTTGATCTTTAAAGTTTTTTTAAGTCTTTTAAAGTTACTACTTTCAATCTTTATTATAAAGTCTAGATTAAAAGTGTGATTAATTTCTTTTTATAGGATATAATCTAAAACATCTCATGCATTAATTTTTTTTTTATAATAATATCCTTCATTAATATTGATTTTAGAATTACGTGACATTAAAAGAAACATAACTCATTAAAATTTGTTAGTTTTGTTCAAAGGATAATTTTGAAAAAAAAAATTAATTTAAGTTAAATTTAATGTTTTTAATTAAATTAATTAAATTCTTTAAGCTTGATAATTTAGTTAATTAAACTTTATAATAAAGACTGAAAAAATATTTTAGTCTTTATTGTTACACACATTAATCAACCATCTAAATTAGACACTTTGGTAAGAAAAGAGTTTATAATGTAAAAGCATGGACAATAAATTACATGTGACTATGTATCATAAATATGTATAAAAAAATATATATTAGAAATTGTTAGACTTATTGAAAAATTTGTCCTTATTTACTGATAACTAATTTTAATTAAGCAATCTAATTAGTCATTTTTAGTGAAAATTTTCCTCTTAGTTATATTTTTTTATCTGCAAAATTTGAAACTGAAATCTTATTTAAGAGATACGAGTCTAACTTCACTTAAACCAACAACCTGTTAATATGTATGTTCTTGTTTCTATTGAACGCATAATTAAAGAAAATGATTAAGTAATACCAATTAAGTTTAAATTCCAATAAAATTGTTGTATCTTTGCTTTATTCATCCCTCCACTGCCATGTTAAGACAATATATTTTTTATACAAAATAACTAGAAAAAAATTGTATTTGCTTCTTAAATTTGAACACTTTCACAAGTTAATATAATAAATCTTAAAGTCACCCTAATTAAAATTAATAATCTAGGCCTTGATTATTTGTTGTGTCAAAATTAGTTCGTTATTAGCTTGATCTTTTCCCCCATGAGTGAACAAGAAAACATAGCCTTTTCAACATGGACCTTTCACTAAATGTGGATGCCTCTTAAGGTCAAGCATCACTAATATAAAAATAGCATATTACATTGCCAGATTTACATCAATTGTCAAATGATCAATGTAGAAAAAAACAACAGCTAAATTTTTGTGGGTTTTTTAAAACTTTTTTACTTCAGTTTCTAAATAACTAGTGTAAAATTACACATTTTATTTTAGTTATACATATAACTTATGTATAAAGTATTATTTTACATCAATTGAATTTATAATTGATGTAAAATGGTTTTAAAAATCTTGCTTTTTCCTTTTCCATAAATATTTCTTGACCTTGAACTTCAAACTCACTTTGACACCTAATTCGACATCTTCTCCCTCTAGTCCTCATTCGCTGCCTTTAGTCCTTTATAGGGAAAGCTCTATGTGCTTCATCCTTTATTGAGCCAACTTTGTGTGGCTATGTCACACATGGAGCAGTTCAAGTTCACGCATTAAAGGTGTTTTGACTGTGGGTGTATTCTGGAGGAGGAACACGGAGTTGACAGTGACCTCGCAAAGGGCCATCAATGGTGACATAGAGGTTTTTTTTTATACGAGACTAACAGGGGAACCCACAATGGTGACTCGTGATGGGATGAAAGTGGCTTTGATTTCATTTTTTTTATTTTTACAATGATAGGTATTTGGAGCTTATGTTTGAACCTTTTAGCTAAACCTTTGTTTGATACAAGATAATATTTTTGTGTCACTAATTTATTCTTCTTTCTTGATGCAATGCAGCCTCCCTTTTCACATCTAATTATTTTTTTCATCTTTTTTTACCCATTCTATGATTAAGCAATATAGATATGTTTTAAATGGATTTAGATCTAAATTTGGTGTAGTCTTAGTCTGCTAAAGAGCTTTCTTTTGGTATTTGAATTTTTTTATCTTTGTTAGAAAAGTTAGTTAGAAAACACACTATAAGGAGGAGTTAAATAATGTGTATATGATTTTTGAAATTCTTTTGTAAACTTTTTGAAAGACGTATAAGAGAGATGGAAGAAGTTTGCAAGTCTTTGAATGTCTATAAAAGTAATGGATGAACAATAAGAAAAATATTTATTTTTATGCTAGTTTGTTATGAATTATTAGGTTACGTCGAATTCTCTCTTAACTATATCAAATTTGTCACTCCTAACTTAAAATACAAGTATTAAATCTGTCACTCCTAACTTAAAATACAAATACTAAATCTGTCACTCTTAACTTAAAATACAAGTATTCTCTAAGTCACTTGTAGTTCATCCAACCCAAGTATTCTTTATTATCACTTCTGTCCATACAACTTAATCATCTGATTAAGTAATCCAAGTATTATTTTTCACTGAGCCACTCCTTACTTTAACAAGATCTTTATATAGAAGTTTAACATAGATTACAAATAATTTAACAACACTAAGAATATGAATAACTAAGAAAATTTTTAATATCAGGAAGAGATGTTCACTAGAAGTTAGACATATATGAGCTTTAAGACCAAATATATCATTTTTTTTAATTAGAGTCTCTAACTTCTTTTAATTTTCATGCATGTTGGTATATATAAGTTTGAAGAGTGAAATATTTGTTATGATACAACATTTTTCTTCTTTCTTCTCATTCGGATGTGTATTAAATGTATAACTTTTCTTTACGTATTAATATTATAGATATCTTTTGTCAAATGAGAGAAAATATCCTTATCATTAGTCTTTTCCTCTTTTTCGCTTTCTAAGTTATGGATAAAACTGTTCTTCTAAACATTCCCATTTTAGTATTTCTTTCTTTGGTAGACTTCAAGACTCGATGAGCCTTTTAATTTGGAAGTTTGTTTATCTTCGTATGTCTTTTGTTTTTCATTAATGCTTATTCAAATTTCAAATGTTAGAACAACAAAAAGGATAGAAATTGATATGATTTGTAATAGTAAATATTTTAGGCATATGAAAATGTGTAAGGAAAAATCAGACATAGTTAATGTGTTAGTAGAAAGTACTTTGACGTTGTTTATTCATAAACAAGTTTGGACGTATAAAGAAGACACATGCATTTGTACTATCATTCTTTTCGAAACTTTTGGACAATTATTTTAGCAAAAAGTTACTAGACGTATCCGACATTTTTGCATGATGGATGTTTATCATTTTTGTTCAATATAATATGTTTGAGTTTAAGAAGTACAACTTTTGTATATTTTTTTGGATGTATCATTGTCATCAAAACTTAATAAATTATTAATTATCTCAAATTATAATATTTTTTTAATAATTAAAACCATAGATTTTTAAGAGGTTTAAGGTTTATGCATGTTGTTGGTTATAACATAATTATCTTCATAATTAATGTAAAAAGCATTTTTTTTCTATTTTACCAGAATCTACATCAATTATAGAATTGATTTAGAAACTCAATTTTAACAAATGTAAAAATGTAATAGTGTATACATGCATGTCTATCATGCTTCTATATGTCATATCTATAAAAAAAATATTTTGTGAAACAAAAAATGATCTCAATTTATTACTTTCATCCTTTTTTCATTAAAGAATTGTTCATGAATTAGTTGTCACTCATTATAACATTTTTAACAATGATAATATTACTCTTAAAGTGTGTTTGGTAAGACACTCAAAAAGCTTATAAGTTTTGTTAATTAGTTTATAAATTAGTTTGATCAAATAAATTTTATTATGTATACAAACTTATCATTATTAGATATTGAACAAAAATAATGAATCTAATAGTTTTATGATATAATATTTGAATTTATGTATTCATTATTAATTATTATACATTCATTTATTATATTTATAAAAATTATTTTTTTAATATTTTTTATCTATAAGAATCGAAGACAAATATTAGAGATTTATAACAATTAATGTATCATACTCAACCAACTAAGCTAAATATTTAGATATATTTTATTTTCTTAATAGAAAAATGTCAAATACAAAAAAAATCAAATAGAAAGAATAATTTATTTTCATTATTTTTATTTTCAAAATTAAAAATAATAATCTTTTATATTATAAAAAAAATAAAATTCAACCATTATTTTTAGCACACTATTTATCTATTCTTAAAAGAGGAATATTATTGTAATCTATAATTTATTATTGATTTAAATATGTTTTTATCCTCTCAAATTTAAATTATTATTATTTTTTAACTTCTAAATTTAAATTTATATTTTCAGTTTCTCAGTTTTGAAAAATATTCTATTTAGTCTTTTTTTTACTAATTTTTGATAGTTTGAAAACAAAATTTGTGATTATTATTTTATTGTAAGATAGACTAAAAAATATTTTTAAAAAAAATTGAGAGTCTAAATAAAATAAATTTAAATTTAAGAAACAACTAAGGCTGATAATCTAAATTTGACAGAAAAAAATTATATTTAAAACTTTGTTATTTAATAGATCATTGAAAGTTCTTGAGCATTGTAATTTATATAGTACATTCTATTTAAAAAAATTAATTATTTAATGTGTTTTCTAAGTAAGCAGATTTTTTCATAAGCCAAGCGTTATTATCTAATGGATTAATTAAAAGTATTTATTATTATAATTAATGTATTCTATTTTTAATAATTATTTAATGCTATTTTTAACGGAGAGGTTCTTTTGTAATTTATATTTTATTATTTAATATGTTATTAAAAAGATTTTGTTATTGTAATTAAAACATTCTATTTTTAACAATAAATTGTTTAATTCTAATGAATTTCAATCATTGAGGGAGGGCCAGCAGCGTTGACAGGTTTAGGTGAATCTTCTGCTCACATTAGCCATGATTTGGGTTCAATTATCAGATTTCTTCTGTTGACATGTGCTATGTAAATTTTATTATACATTTTTTATAAGGTTGGTGGTCTTTCTTTATATTATAAGGGATGTGTTTTTCTCTAATTTAAACTTTTTGTAATAATTTTTTTTTTTCAATTATTGAGAAGCTTTTATAAAGTTGTATTTCAATCATAAAAAACGTCTGAACATGAGTATTGTAATATTCGTAAATATGTTTCACTTTAAATATTACAGTACCAACAAAAATATTCATTTTTTTAATATATTTTTGTAATACAATAATTTGTTTAAATATGTAATATTTTAAATATTAATTAATTTACTAATAAAAACATTTATAAGTATATTTTAAATACGTTATGATTTAGGTGACCCAAAATCACGTTATGATTTAGAAAGATTCAAATGTAATATTTCTTAATTTATTTATTTATTTTTGTTTTATAATGTGGTTAATTGATTGTGTTTTTTTATTCTTTATTTTTATGTCCTATAAATATTAAACATTTTTAAATATCTCTTATACAATAAAGGGCTGACTCAACTAATTGAATAATACGTATAAATTGTTATAATTTTTTTAGTATTTAAGTTTAATTTTTACAAATAAAAAGAATCTTTTATACTCATTAGCTATGTTTCTATTTTTTTTCCAGAAACTTTAAACAATAATTTATGAATTTTAATTTTAATATTATGGATATTATTTATTGTTGTTTATATAATTATGATTTTTAATATAATGTTGTCTTTTTTGCACACGTCTTTTTATTTTTTTAATAAAATTTATTTTGATTTTTAATTTTTAAAAAAATTATTTTATTATTTTATATGTTAAATTTGGATTAATGTTATCTTTTTGAAACAATGACATTATTTTTAAAATATAATTTTAAATTTATTTTTGACTAATTTAAAACATAAAATCTTTAATTACATACAATTTAACTAATGTTCAAATAAAAATAAAGTCATAAAAAAAGTGATAATTACATAAAAATTTGAGTATCAATAATGTAAAAAGATTTAAAAAAATTTAATTTTAATCTTTTTTAAATTTTTTTGTGAAACTTATTTTTCATGTAATTTTTATTATATTTATGATTTTTTTAGTGAAACATTATTTAAATTTCATATTTTACTCTCAATTCATTATAATCAAATAAATATTTCAAATTTTATATGGTTGCTAAAACCTCAAAAACTAAAAATCAATAATGTTTCCAATTTTAAGTAGTATCACTACAGCAATGAATTCAATTAAGACCACACACAAGTGACAATTATGTCCATGTGCCTAACTGTAAAAGAAAAAATGTATACCATAACTTTTTCTTGCATAAACAAACACTCCAATCCTTATTTGGATACACTCAATTATTCACCAAATTTATTGGCACATGGTGACTCCTAAAGCAATTTCTAGACTCCATTTCATTGTTCCTATAGTTAATAGAACAAAATCCATGACTTTCCATTCATGCATCCCCATCCTTAACATCAAAATCTTTAGAACTTAATTTATTTTGATTTATGCTGACTCTCACATTACTTCATTAAATGGTAGTTAAGGTGGGATACTATTTCTAGGCCCAACGTGTCCTCATAAGTGCAAACACATGTCCACACCACTTCCATTATTTAATCTTATTTTTTCATGCACGATGCTTTACTTTATTTGCAATTTATTATCTTTAGTTTCTTTTTATTATTTAAACTATATAAAATACATGTTATTAAAAATATTTTTTTAGTGCATTTAACTGTGTATCACACTCATAAACCGAATAGTAGAGTGCATTAATCATCAATCAACAATAAAATTTTTGTTAATTTGGTTTCTGTCAACTCATCTGTGACCTACTCTTTAGCTGTAATCAACAACAGCAAAGTGATTCACACGAAAACAAAAATAAATAAATGTGAAATTAAAGGTGACGAATGTCTTTTGAAACTCTTGCTCCCAATGTTGTTTGAAACTTAATAAGAAAAGCATGAATGGAATAAAAACAAAAACCTTATCCTTATCTCTTTTTTTAACACCTAACGTGTTCAGCTACTTTACTTTACAATTCATTAGTCTTCAAATTTACATCTATATACTGAATCATAAAAAATTACATCTATATCAAAAAATTTGTTTGATGCACAAAATTTTAGTTTTTAATCATTATGTCAAGAATATATATTATAGAAATAAAGGTACCAAAATAAAATATATATAAGTTTCTAGTAACATTTATACATTGATCATAAGCATTTAAAAGTATTTCAACTGGCAAAAGTCTTATTTAAAGGAGTAATACATCTTAATAGTATTTTTTTTTATAAGTATAAAAGTTGTTTTTTTATCACTTAAATTTACCTTTAAAAAGAATCGTTAAAAATGTTCAATTAGTTATTTTAATAACATAGAGATATATAATGTTGTTGCATGAGTCAATAAAATTATTACAATAATAATTGATCTTATACAAGTCCATTATAAATTAAAAGGCTTAACTTAGATTTTTCGTTATTAAAAATCCCATTTAAGTAATGAATAATTTATTCACGACTTTAATAAAATGTTTGAAAGTGAATTTAAAAAGTATCCACGTGTTCTAGTACTTAACGTGAAATCACAAAGGAAATTAGATATTACATTTTTATTTTATTACGTGCCAGATGTCTGGAATTGAAATTTAGGTGTTTTATTTAAGAAATGAAGATCTGAGCGAGTATTTTTATTTTTATTTTTATATGTTATTCTGTCCCCTTCAATAGTTTCATTTCACATTTTAATATTAATAATAAGTGGTTGGAAAATATATATTTTTAGATTAAATTACAATCATTAATTTTGTAAAATTATATATACATTTTTTAACATTTACATCAATCTCTTTATAAAAAAAATCATATTATAATATTTTTTAAATAATTAAATAAATTTATATATTATATAAGATGTGTTAGTGTAATATTTTTTAAATAACTAATATAAAAATAAAAAATAATTTTTTTTATATGATTTTATAACTTTTTTAGGATAGTAAATATAATATTCTCATATTTTAAACAATGTAAGGGGATTTAAATTTTCAATACTGGAAATATTTCTTGTTTTATTAAAATATTAAACAATTAATACTTCTCCTGCTTTTAATCTTAATAACTTCTTTGTGTTTATTTTAAATCAATCATTGTTTTTTTTAATTTTAATTTTATCAATAAATTATTGATTTGATTGATATTGAACTTAATATCTTTAAGTAAACTATCGAATATTAATCTTAATAAATGAAAAAAACATAATAAAAAAATAATTTTATTAAAAATAATCAATTTGATTCTCTATAAAAATTAATCACTAATCGAATAAATACTTCATATTAATAATATAATAATAATAAAAAATCAATCATTAGAATTTGATTTGATGTATGAAGGAGCCTCCACATAGGGCGGTGCTAGTGACATGGTAGACGGACTTACTTTTAATTATAATATAATATTTCAATAGCTAATATTTCTCGTCAAACCAAAAGGAGCCTTTTTAATTAAGCTAATATTTCAATAGAAAAATAGTTAAAACTAAGAGAAAATATTACTTTTAATCATGTACACTTTTCAATAGAAAAAATAAAATAAAAAATGAGCATAAATAATGTCAATTTGTTAACTGTCTTCAATTTTTTGAATTTCTTCTGTGTGTTTTTTAGAACCAATGAACCTAACTGTCGTATGTTTAGATTAATTAAGAACAATAAACATTTTGATAATTAATTATAAATATAATCAATTATTATACTTGATTATGTAAAATAGGTTTCATATTTGAATATACTAAGTGAATTTTTT
>JAMLFT010010351.1:0-11904 GCA_026544285.1 Pachyrhizus erosus
ATATGTATTAATTACTATATTTATTAATAATATATATAAAAAATTTATTAATGATATATATATAATAAACATAACTTTTTAAATATATATATATATATATATATTAAAATTTATTATTAAATAGAATAAATTTATTTATTAAAAAATAAAATAAAGAGATTAAATTGAATTTCAAAAATTTTAGATGGGCCAAAACTATATTTTTTTTCTATTTTTAATATAAAAAGAAAGAAACAATATAATATTTACCTCTCTTAGAAGAAAAATATATAATTTATTATATATTTAAATATAAGAGAAAAAGATACTATAATACACGTATCTCTTAAAAACTAAAAGATTAATTTACTTTAATAACTTAAGTTAAATTGAGTAAAATGTAATATTCATATATCTAGGAGAATGCACTTATTATATGATTCATATTTAATATTTCAGGTTTGTTTGCTAAATTTAAACGACTTTAAATAACTTGCAACTAACTTAAACCTAATTTGAATTAAGTATAATCCTTCAACGAATAATTTAAACTAAAGGGACTTTTTAAAAAAAATATTTGAAATACCTTGACTTAAACCAAACGTGAATTAAGCATAAGCCTTCAATGAATGATTTAAATTCACTCTTATATATATTCTGATGTTCAGCAATGATTTTCTTACAGGAAAAAAAATACAATATTAATGATTAAGATGAAAAAGAAGAGAGATAGTTTGATGAAAAGAGAAAGTGAAAAAAAATGTTAATAATATGATGAAAAAAACAAAAAACAAAGTCTTTCAATAATTATACTTATATATTCATTCTCTTTTCATCTCATTTTTTATTTCATTTTTCTCTCTCTTTATTGTCTCGTCACTTATCAGTATTGTTATTTATTTTTCTTTTTTCTTTTTTTATTTTTATTTTTTCTTCATCTATTTATACTTTAAAATAATGTGTATGCTACTCTTTTTTTTTCTTTCAAGGTTGACCAGGAGACATGAGACTAACATTATTCTTTTCAGTAATTATATTTAGAAAATGATTGATTTTCCCTTTACATGTGTATATAATTGGTGAAATGAGATAGGAATAAAAAAAAAATGAAAAATGAAACAAGTGGTAGGAAAATGTTTGGTGGATACGCTAGGGAGTCTATACCTTCAAACTCTTCTCAGTAATTAATTTCAGAAAATGATTGGTGTTCCCTTAACATGTGTATAGAATTGGTAAAAAAAATGAAAAAATGAGGCAAGTGGTAGGAAAATGTTTGTTGGATATGCCTTAGTTTGTTTATACTTTCAAAAGAGAAAGAAGTAATAGATGTGATAAGAGATATTATGTTATTAAAAAAACAGAGAAACGGATTATTAAGAAATCTTAATTTGAAAAAATTATTGTCTGATTCATGTACTATCATGTATTCATAGTATTAGTTAGTTTTCACGTAATATGTGGTCGAATTTTTTATATTACGAGAAAAAGTTAATAAAAATAATTATATATATTATTTGAAAATTATATAGAATTATAGTATTTCAACACCGTTAAATAATTTCTCCTTAATTAGGTTTTTAAGAAATAATAATTAAAAACTTTTAAACACGCTTTTTAGAATATTATATTGATTATGGTTAAATTTTTTTGAAAATTATAAAAATTTTGTAAAACTTATGTTTTTTTAAACGTGTCTCTTTTTTAATTTTATAATTTTTAATAAAATTTAACTAATAAAGTGAGTTGGCTTAGAATAATGTAGATGGCATATTACTACCATTCTTCTTAAGTGCTTACATGCAACATAGTATCATAAATAAAAGTAATTTATGAACATCTAACATGTTGGAGACACTTAAAAGTAAGTGCAAATATAATTTATTAAATAATATAATAAAAACTGAAAGAAAAAAAGTATTGATGGATAAAATATTTTGATATATCATAATTCAAGTTTCTCGTGATATGATAGTATGTGTCATCATAAGAAAGAGCTGTGTGTGTGTGTGTGTGTGTGTTTAAAAAAAAAAATTGAAGCGAAGGAGTAATGAAGGTATGATAGTATATGAATGTGATTCTCCTTAACCTTATTTAAGTAACGATGGCTCCTTTCAAGCAAGCACCTATGGCCAATTTCAAAACCAACTACATGACCTCTTTCCTTATCCTACTATCACTCCTCCAATACTCCATCCTTCTCCATGTTACCTCCTTCACCCCACTAGACAATTTCCGCATCAACTGCGGTTCCACCAAGTCACAAACTTCCTTAGATAATCGCAACTGGACCACAGACAAAAACTACAAACTATTCTCAACCCTTGAAGCTCAAAACCCTTCACTCAACACAGTCCCTTACACCACCACGCGATTGTCACGCTCCGAATTTTCCTACTCCTTCCCAGTCACCCAAGGTCCAAAGTTTCTTCGCCTTTACTTCTACCCTTCTTCATACCCCGGTTTTCATCGTCGCCTCTCTCTCTTCTCCGTCAAAGCTAACCACTACACCCTTTTAAACAATTTCAACGCTTCACTCCACGCAGACAACGTTAACAACACCGAACCACCAGGAATATTCACAAAAGAATACTACATCAACGTAGAACCTGGCCATCGCTTAAACATAACCTTCACACCAAGCTCCACCACTCATCCCAAAGCCTACGCGTTCATCAATGGCATCGAGCTCGTGTCCATGCCAAACGATCATTATCAAGCACTCATCAACAATAGTGCAAGTGAAAGCACTGCTTTTAAGACAGTGTACAGAATGAACGTTGGAGAAAACAAATTAAGCAACAATAACAACCTCGGAAGTACTTCCAATCCCTCACAACCTCCAACATCACCCAAACCATCAAAGAACAAAAACATGAAAATTCCAATAATAGCCTCTATGGTAGCAGCGTCGTTATTTCTGTTATCATTCATCATCGGATTATTAATCTTCCGATGCGTAAGAAGAGATGCCACTGGCGGAGACAGCAACCCGGAACCTTCAAGCACGCGCTGCCGCGAGTTTTCTTTGGCGGAGATAAGAGCCGCCACCAAGAACTTTGACGAGGGTTTAATTGTGGGCAAAGGAGGGTTTGGGAACGTGTACAAGGGCTACATCGACAAGAGTCACAAACCCGTGGCCATCAAGCGCCTCAAACAGGGTTCGGACCAAGGCGTGCAAGAGTTCCAAACCGAGATCAAGATGCTCTCACGGTTTCGCCACGCGCACTTGGTTTCACTCATCGGGCACTGCAACGACGGGGAAGAAATGATCCTCGTCTACGATTTCATGGCTCGTGGGACCCTCCGCGACCACTTGTACGATTCGAACCAGGCGCTGTCGTGGGAGCGGCGGCTGAATATCTGCCTGGAGGCGGCGCGTGGGCTTCACTTCCTCCACGCCGGCGTGGGCAGGCAGAGCGTGATCCACCGCGACGTGAAGAGCACGAACATCCTGCTGGACGAGGATTGGGTGGCGAAGGTGTCGGATTTCGGGTTGTCGAAGGTGGGGCCCAACGCGTCCCATGTGACAACGGACGTGAAGGGTAGTTTCGGGTATTTGGACCCGGAGTACTACATGAGTCTTTGGCTGACTAAAAAATCTGACGTGTACTCCTTCGGCGTCGTTTTGCTGGAGGTATTGTGTGGAAGGGCCCCCATCGAGACTAAGGTGGACAAGAAGAATCAGGGGTTCTTGGTGGCGTGGGTCAAGAAGTGTTTTCGTGAAGGGAATATTGATCAGACGGTGGATCCGGCTTTGAAGGGAACCATAGGACCCGAGTGTTTGAAGAAGTTTGTGGACATTGCGATGAGCTGTTTGAATGATCAAGGGAAGCAACGGCCCATGATGAGAGATGTGGTGAAGGGGTTGGAGGATGCATTGCATTTGCAACTCTGTTATACCAAAGGTGAAAGGGAAATTGGCTTGATCAAAATTGAGCATAGTGGTGAACTTGATGAAAAATTTAGGAAAGTGATGAGTGCTTCTAGTAGCAGCAAGGCTACCACACACATGTAGTGAGGAGGAGCAATCATTGGTGCATGGGATGTTCCCTGAGCTGGGAAATCAAATATCACAGTAATTAATGTTCTAATATTGTCACAATAATTGAAATGCCTTCCTTGTTCTACTACTATTGAAGCTTCTGTATCAAAGTCACGGAGAAATAAAAACAGTACTAGGTTAATCTATCATTTTATTTTTTTTACTATGATACAAGCGTCAAATATTTACTAACTTCACTTATTGTATGAATTTGAGAGAAAGATACTAAGACTGGTTTAATTTGGTTGAAGGTTGAGGCAGTGGTATCTTTACTTTTTGTCTATTAAAAATGCTACCAGTAGCTTCAAAAATATTTTTTTTAAAAGAAAATTTGTGCTAAAAAGAAGTGTAATCAATGTCACCAAAAAGATGTACAAAAAGATTAGGCGACTGTCTTCCCTTAAATTATGTATGTATGGCTTTGGGAAAGGAAAAAAGCGTGATTCCTTGGTTGGTGTTTGCTTTTAATTAAATGATAAAATATCCTAAAAGTTGAAAATGAGGCCATTATTTAATAAAAACAACAAATAAATGGGGCCATTCTAAGTTGATTTTTAGGTAAAAGATTAAATGGGTCATCGCGACAAGTGTACTATTGTGGAAGAGGGTTTTTTAATCATTACATCTATTTATTTTTAAGTTGATTGCTATTTTTTTTCTCCCCTTTTGTTCCTCCTTTCTGAATTTAGCTTTCTTCTCTCTCCTCTTCTGCATAACTATCAATTTGTTCCAGTTTACAAATGTTGCTAATTTTGAATGAAAAAAATATCTTAATCTTAATATATATATAAAAATAAGTAAAATATATATTTTTTTTATTTTTTATTTTTTAAGACAAATTGATAAATCACTTTTAATACTTATATACCAATTATAACACAACCTAAAATTTTATTATGAATAGTTTTATGTATGGTTTTTAGTCTAAAAGATTGTTGGAATGACTTTTCATATTTATTATTTTATTTTTGAAATATATATGACTTTTATATATATATTAAACAAAAAATCATTTATTTATCTAAATATTTTATTTAAAATTAAATAAATATTTATTTTTATTTAATTTCAAACAAATGATATATTAATAATTTTAATTTCAAACAAATAATAAATTAAGGATTCTTAATTTCACGGTTGAGACTTGACAAATATAATTTATAATAAATATTTATATGATATATTGTCAAATTTTACTCTATTAATGTGCTAAATTTGAAATTAAGTATAATTATTTTTAATATATCATTAAATATATTTTTTTATGTTAAAATAAAAATTTAAATTATTAATTTTTATTATTTACAAAATAAATTAGATTGCATTCGTACACAAGTTATATTATATATTTTATATACAAATTTTATTAAATAATTAACATTATTTGATGAATTTTGTATATGTTGTCCATTATATTCTTTTAGGAGTCATTATTTTGATATAAATTTAAAGTGTAATATAATACTTAATAAATTAAAAAAATATAAAATTTTCAGCCTTTATTTAAAAAAAAATATGATATCATCAAATTTAAATTTAAATTTAAATGTTATTTTTTAAAATTATATTGTATCATATAATATTAAATTAAATTATATCATATAATGTTAATTTAATTCACTTTTTAAAATTAAATGTATCACTACAAAAATGATATATTTATTAGTTAATAATATATATATATATATATATATGTAAAATAATAAATTTATTTCAGAGTTAAAAAATATAAATTTGCTTAAATTTTGGCTCAACCTTTAAAGATAAAAATAAATTATTTATTAAATGATATTATAATTATTTTTATAATAATATTTAAAATTGTATAAAAATGATTTATAATAATCTTCTTATGAAATGATTTTATGATGATATTATAATTATCTTTATAGTTTATTGAATAATCATAAAATTCCATTTCAATTTTAGTATAATCATTTTTTAAAAGTTATTTTTTTTGCAATGACAATAAAATTTTTTTAAGAATAATCTTTTAAATGCATTGGAGTTTACCTTTTGATATTAGATTTTTGATATGGTAAATTGTATATTATCATTTCAAGGATTATAATATCTAATATATTAAAAATTCTTATATCTAATAAAAATAAAAATATTTTATAGATAACTTCAAATATTATTTAATAAAAATATTTTAAAATTAAAATAAGATATTATTAATTATTTTTATTTTTTTATTATTGATACGTATTAATTTATTAGTTATATTATCTAATAAAATATTATTATTTTTTGTTGATTAATTATTATTAATTAATTTATTTTTATTTTTTGTTTCATATAAACAGAAAAATTAAAATTTCACATTTTTGTTATGAAGAGATTACTAAAATAAAGATTTACATTTTGTTAAAAAATATTCATCACATATTAACCATTTTTTTTCATAAATTCTTTTAATATAACATATCATATATAAATTAATTTTTTAATATTTTATTATAACAAGTGTTTTGAATATTTTAACTATTACATATGGATTTATATATTTTTTGTCAATAACAAATAAAAAATAAATAACATGATCTGATTATATAATATTATTGGTTTTATTTTATTAATAATACATATTTTGTTAAAAAAATGATATCATTTAATTTCTTTTATTATGTTATTTTTTTTATTTTATTATCTTATTATTTATCAATTTTAATTATAACATATTATAACACATATGTAAGAGCTTTCATATTTAGATTTAAATTTATTTATAATAAAAAAACTGATTACGTATATCTAAAAAATATATATCACACTAAGCTTATACATCAAACTGTTTACTCTGTAAATTATACAGGTGAAAAATCTATTACAGTGATAAAGATAAAATAAGATTGGAAAAAGAGTTGTTGGCACTTTTTTTAGCGTTACATATATTTTACCTGTGTTTGGAAGGATTGCGAGGAAACAATTAATTGAAGGAAAAGATAAGAATTGAAAAGAAAATATTAGAAATGAGTAGCAAAAATTCATAACTGGACGAAAAATTAGATGCAAAAAAGTTGTTGGATTACTTTGGAATATTAGATAACTAATATCTAAAAGCAGATTCTTTTGCTAACTAAACCCATGATGAAGAAGAAAATAATAATTGTTTAACAAAAAGCCAGAGGGAAAGAAGTCATAAAGCAGCTTGCTGAAGGAGTTAGTTTTCATGTTTTCACATATCCCTTGTTTCATATTTATTTTGTATTTTTTTTAAAAAAAAATTAATTAGGATAGAGTATAAAACTTTAACATGGTTTTAAAAAATCTAACTGATTCAAAAGCTAATTTAGAATCTTACTTTATAATAACATTATTTTCAAATTAGTCACGAAATCTATCTTTAAATTGACTAATCATTCTAAACTTGAGTGTAGATCATTGTTTTCAAACCTTAGAATAGACAGAAAATTATATAATCTCAAAATATTAAATATTAAATATTAAATAAAATAATATTTTTCAAGGATATATAAGCTTAGATAATAATATTTTATTATAAGGTATATGAGATGGGTCAATATTATATTTATCTTTCTTCTTATGTTAAATTTTACTTTCCTCTTTTAAAATGATTAATCTGTATCACACTTTATTATAAAATATCATTCACACAATTATACCTTTATCCTTTGGTTGGTTGATACATGAAAGAAAGAAAATGTAAACAAAAAAGAGAAATAAAATAAAAATAAAAATTATTTAATTGAAATTATATAAAGTGAAATAAAACTAAATTTTTTAAATTAAAGTTGTATGGTAAATAAGAAAAAATTATTATTATTTTTATTAAAAAAATTATTAATATTTAATTTATTATTGGTTTTTATTTTTTATTATTATCATAGTATTACAAATAAAGGGAGACGGGTTAGTATACTGGAAATGGAGGAGTGATGCCGAGCTGTTTTAGCCAAAAAGTGTATTTCCACACAAATATGTTATCTCTTAAACTATTCTGTGAGGGTCTTATTGATTATTTTAAAAATTAGAACTTGTATCCGTGTTATGTACAGATTAATTAGGAAGAGATTCATTTTTTATATTTATAAAATAGTATACTGATAATTTTATTAATTTTATATTATTAAAAAATATAAAATAAATTCAAATTTATTTATTAAAAACTTAATTTTCTATATTATTATAAAAGAATAATATATTAATTATATATGAATGAATTCATTAATAAGAAAGAAGGAAAGATATTTGAAATTAATTTAGTTTTTAATATAGTTATATTTTTTAATTTTACAATATTTTATTCTTGAAGTCAATAATTTTTTATAAATAAATTAAATTACACAACATAAATAATATGAAAAGTAAAAAATTAATTTAAATTAAAATAAATAACATATTATTTTACATTAAAATTATTTTCATGAAGTTTATTAAGTTGACATTCTATAAAAATATTAGAAAATCAATTAAGTTAACTATTAATTAAATTTTTATTAAAGTTTCATTTCTTCGTAATTTTCATATTTTATTTGTAACAATTAGTTAGATATGTGTAGAAAAATATAATATTTTTAATATATTTTTGTTATAGGTTATTTGCATTATAGATAATTATGGTGTTTAAAATAATATTTAATTATAATTTTGATTTATTAAATTTTACAATTTTGTGATTTTAGTTATGTAATTTTAATTGTATCAATTGAGCCTTTTGAATATCTTATATGTATAATTTTAGTTTTTTATATTTTAATTATGTGATTTTAATCATTCAGTTTCAATTGTGTCAATTGAATTTTTTGGATATCTAAATGTATAATTTTAGTCTTTTACATTTTAATTATGCGATTTTAATATTTTAGATTTTGTAATTGTAAAATTTTGTCTTTTAAATATTATAGTTATGTGATTTTAATCTTTAAAAAATTAATTTAAATTTTGTAATTATGAAATGTAAGAAATTAAAATTATATAATTATGATACCTAAATTATTAAAATTATATATTTATAATATTTAAAATAATTAATTGACATAATTAAATTGAGAAAATGAAATTATACAATTGTAATATTTAAATAAAAAAAATAAAATTAAGCCTTAAAATTATTGTTTTGGTCTTTTGGCAAATCAATGTTTGCTAGCACAATGGATTCTTGGTATCGGATAGTTAACATGTTTGTAAGATTGATACATTTTCAACTTCTCATTTTAAAGCAAAATTTGGTAGGGCACACAACATGCAATATTATGATAATTCGATGCTGATTTGAGCAATTGAAATAAACATAATAAACTATAAATTTATGTTAATTTTAAAAAAATGTATTTATTACTTTTTTTTTTTAAGTTTTAAATTTAACTTTCTTAAAATAATAAAAAAAGATTACTTTCCTACGCATAATTTATTTCGTGCATTTCATAAAATTGAAAATAATTTATTTTGATTGGATTATCTCAAGTTTAATATATTATTTGTCTTGCTTTTGAATTAAAATAATTGTTAACATCATTTTTAATATTTTTATTTGATTTTAATATTAAAAAATATAGATAAATTAATAAGAAGAGAGACATCTAATACTAATAATAGTATATATTTTTATTTTAATTAAATAAAATAATTATAACATATATATCTTTAAAAAATAAAATTACTTTCAATTAACATAAATATATTATTTTAAAATTTATAAAAAAATTAGTTGATGTAATTTAAACAAAAAATAGAGTTTATTTATTTTGATTTAATGTTAAAATTCATAAAATATATAATAAGATGAGAGAGATACATGACATGTTATTAAAGTAGTTAATGTTATTGTTAAATTATTAAATAGTATAAAATTAGGATAATTTAAAGTAATTGTTACATATAATTTATTGAAAATTAAATAAAATTATTAAATTTTGGTAAAATCACATGCAAAATTATGATATTTCTATATTGCTTAAGTAGCTGGGATAAATATAATATCTTACAGGTTACATGATCAAGGAAAGTTAAAATATTTTTTATATTAATTTTATAACAATATATCTATAAGAAAATTTATAAAACTTATTTTATAAAATTTTACTTTTTATATAGTATTATAACTAAGGAAGTAAAAATTATTTTAATAAAGGTAGTGAAAATTTACTAAAAGATTGATATATATTATAATAATTAAAGATAATAAAAGTAATGATTTTTTTTAATTATGGAATAAAGGTGATGAGAATTAAAATAATTGTGACTAATTTATAATTTTTAAATTTTTTTAAAATTAACATTTTATAAATTGGTTTTATTTTCATTTTCAAGTGTATTGTTTTAAAAAAATCATATTCAATTGTTTTTTAAATAATTATCACTAAATAATTTTTAAAATTAAATTTTTATGTTGAAAACAATCATCCATTCATTATTTTCATAATCTGTTATAAATTCTTACCTGTAATTTATTGTAGAGTAATTATGATCAGGAAAAGTGATAACTTATAAATTTATTATCCTATAGCAACATTAAGAACTTTTTAAAAAACATTTAGTAAAAAATATTTTGATAAATTATTACATATTATTTAGTAGTAATAATTTATAAAGATTAAATATTATATTGAAAATTCACTAACAAATTAATTTATGTGTGATACGACAGTTTTTAGAGCTCAACTATATCTAAATAAATAAATAAGTAAAAAAATAAGATAAAAAATAATAAAACAATAATAACACAAAACACAATCATTATAATTATTCTAAAAAATATATAAGAAAAAATTGAATAAGACATAAAAAAATTGAAGAAATGCATATTAATACTAATTAAGAAAAAAAATAGAATTGAGAAAAAGAAGATAAAAAAAGTCAGAATTACGGTTAACAAAAATATCTAAAATGCAACCTATGTTAGAACAATTAAAGACATTGCAAAATAGTTGGGAAAAAGAAAAAGAAAAGTATCGAAACATAAAACACCCTCATTATATAGAGTATTGTTTTTTTTTTTAACTTTTACGCTTCTAATAATTGACGTATAACTCCTAATGCACATGCATAATTTTTGTTTTTCAAATGTAAATGATTTTAATAACAAGATGAATGAGTTAAATCACCAACTTCTTTTTAATTAATTTGTCAATTTCTTTGTAAAATAATATGTCAAAATTTTCATAATTAATTTTTAACATTAAAACATTTCACTGTTTGCAAAGTTACTGTTTTCATCGTGTGAAAGAAATAATCAACATTAGTTTAATTTGAGTAGAAAAAATGTCTACTAATTTATCTATTTAACAATAATTTTATATATTATAATAGATTTTGTCATACTTCTATCGGATCAAATAATTTATCTTTTATTAATATTTTTTTGGTACAGATAATAAAAATTTGCGTTTCTTAACTAAATTGTTTAAGGTTTGAATCTTCACTATGAACATGAAATAAATTATGTTAAAAAAAAATAATTATCTTGTGTGTTTAAGATCTTCAGAGATTTGTTATTATTTTTTACAGAATCTCCAGAGATTTGTTATTACTTTTGATGGTAGATATTTTCATATTAATATCATGATAAAAAAAAACCTATCTTATTTTGAAAAGCATACAAATTATTTATATTATGCTATTTTATATATAATGATAAATACATAAAAAAATATCTCTTAATTTATATCTTTAATTATTATCTTAAATAAAATTTACCATTATGATAAATTTAATCATATATTTAAAAATACTTATTTTCCTTATTATTTTTTTATAAATATATTTTAAAATATTGAAGTTGAATGTGATATATGTGTATGTAAATAAGTAAAATAGAATTAAATTTAAGTACTAAGTTAGTATTTAAATAATATTTTTAATGTAGTATTTATATAAATATATAAATAAATCGATATTATTGATATAGTATTAATTTT
>JAMLFT010010352.1:1409-11903 GCA_026544285.1 Pachyrhizus erosus
TATTTACGGGAATAACTTTATCATCTGTCTTGACTTAAATAAGATTATTTTTAATAAAGAATACTTGTGGTGTGTATAGGAGGAATAAATAAAAGATTAAAGATAAAAAATATATATGTGTATAAAAAGAGAGATATTTTTTTTGCAAACAATTTAGGATTTTTGTAAAAGACCGTAGGATGAAAGGAAGAAGAATCAAGTGTACATTTACTCAAAACACAAAAAATTTTCAAAAAAACATTTTTAAGCTAATACATTTAAAAAAGAAGAGAGAGGAAAGTTAAAAATAAAAAAGGTGAACCATATAATTTAATTCTATATATATAGTGAATTCTTAATTTGATTTTTTTTTTTTATGTAAAAACTTATTAAATCAGTTCTTATATATGCAAATGTTATTAATATGATCTTTTTCATCATATATTAACCTTAGCTTTCTTACACATTTTAATTTGGTCATAGTATATGTAATACAATTTTAATTTAATCTTTATATATATAATGTATTTTTAATTTTATTTTTATATGTGGAGACTAAATTAAAAATACATAAAAGGGTTGATAGTGACAAGAATTAAATTGCTAACATTTATATATATAAGAATTTAATAAATTTTTAAGTATATGGACTAAATTCTGTGACATATTGAGACTAAAATATATGTTTAACAAAATAGAAAAAAAAAAGTGAGACAATGCTTTGGTGTCAACCGATTAAGAGTGTCAAAATAACTAGTTGAACTCATTTAGAGTTTAGCTTTTATTTATGTGAGCTAATTGAGATGTTTAATTTACTAATTGACTCACCTAATTTAATAAGAAAACGAGTTGGGGGTGAACCAACATGCTAATTCATTATTTTATAAATTTTTATTATGTTTTAATTTTATTAGAAATATTTTAAATAATATGTAATATTTACATTAATGTATATTTGAATTTTTTTAATTTTTTTAATTATTTTTTATTTTTAATTATCTTTTAATAGTTTAGTCTGTCTACTTTTTTTTATTTTTTATTTTTTATTTTTATTTTTATGGGGGTTGGTATTAGCCGATCATTAATTTCCTACAAAAAATGAGATGAGTTACAATTTCTAACTAACTTCATTGAAGCATCTCAACTAGCTCATGCCCTTTTAGACCAGTTAATGGAATGTGAGACTGGTTGTGCCTTTTTGCAATCCATTATGATGACTGGGAGTTTTTTTTTCTCATGCTGACAAAGCTGACAATTAATGTGCTAGAATTGTGGCATCATGACAGGGATTAATTAGCTTCAGTTGCATCTTTCTTGTTGATCAGTAGGCGGCTGAGGGCTTCATGAACTGGTCAACTTCATCGATGGATAAGCCTTCAATAACTTCCCCTCTCGACCAAGCTTAATAACATTCATCATCTCCTTGCATATTGACTAAACAATCAAGTTCTAAATTTTTGGCTCTAAACCAGCGGGGATGTCTGTGTGCGCGTGTGTTCATCACATATAATATTATATATAGTTTTTTAAAACAAAAATATGCATGTCATAGTAAGATGAAAAATGTTTATGAAACACAATCTATTTCATTTTCCTTTAATTATCAAAGGTAAATTTAAAAACTTATCATGTCGCATTGCTAGCTAGCCTTGTATTGAGGCACATTCAAGTTTGGAGGCATATCTGCACATTTGTTTCATGCTTTGCTGCTTATTTTGAAAACCGTATTTGTGTTTCAAGGGATCATTGAACATGACACTCTTTGTAATCTCTCTAGACTTCTCACTTTAGTTGCGTTAAGGGGTCGGAGTCGGACCCTTCATGTCTTTATACTTTCTCACTTTAGAGACAAACACACTTTAAAAAGATCTTTTTTAATTTTAAAGAAAACGATACACAAATAATATATTTATCAAAAAGTATATTTTACTTATTTTACAATTGAATATAAACATGCGTAAGATATTTTATGTACAAAAATCAATCTTAGGTATTTGATGCTGGAGTTGGATAGACATTTCCAAACTGTTTAAATTCTATTGTCATGAATGTGCCATTTATAAGAGTGGCCAAGTGTATGGGGAGCTTTACTCATCTTAAAAGTAAATATCAAAGTTTCTAATTAAGCACCTTATATATCCCCGTGTCGGTTACGCTTTCTGAGTCCACCGTACCATCATTATTGTGTCATCATTAATCCTTCACCAAAAGACAAACATCAATGGTTTAGAAGTGTTGAACATTGATCGTCCTTGATCTCTTGGACCCTCTCGTTACCATTTCTCTCTGTAACATTTAGTATACTGACAAGAAGACTAAATAAGAAACACTTGTCTTGTCTATCTCATCTTATCAGACACTATATATATGTTTATCTTGGACAAAGCTAAAAGCTAGGATGCTGCAACTTAAGCTAGTGGCCTTAAACTTGTTATGATGTGGTGCACTAATAATATTGTTAATGGTGCGGTTGGAAATCCACAGAAACATCTACTAAACAGGGGCTGCAGCCCATACAACTTATCCAACTTGGCTAGCTTCTTTGCCAATATCAATGAAACGTTTTCAAGCCTGAAAGCACGAATTAGCAATGAGAACAAGCACTTTGCCATAGAAGAAAAAACTTGGAGGGATGTGCTAACATATGCTATGTTTCAATGCAGAAACTATCTCTCAAAAACTGACTGTGTTGCTCGCTTCAACACCGCAGCCACCCAAATCCGCAACTGCTAAACTGCCAATGGCGCCAGAGTCATATACGACGGCTG
Organism: Pachyrhizus erosus; assembly: GCA_026544285.1. NCBI lineage: Eukaryota > Viridiplantae > Streptophyta > Magnoliopsida > Fabales > Fabaceae > Pachyrhizus > Pachyrhizus erosus. The sequence continues at coordinate 4,157 of JAMLFT010010352.1, forward strand.
CTTCCTCAGATTTTAATGTATAGAAAAAAAAAAAAATTGTATTTTTAGTCCTTACATCTCGTGTCAGACATGGTCAAAGTTCTTATACTAAAAAAGAATTTAGTCATTAACGTTCAAAATATATGTAAATTTAGTATCTTATATTTAAGAATTTATAGTGTTTTATTTTTAATTACGAGAAACTAAATTCATGTATTTTTAAAATTTATAGACTAAATTTATCAATATAAAGTTGTTTTAATATGTAAAAAAGTTTCACATCATTTAAAAATCGAAACTTACACTATTTTATAAAATCCTTCTCCTTTAATTCATGAAGTCATTTTTTAATAACAATACCTCATACCTCATATGTAATGACTTTAATAATGTCAGTAGTCTTAAGTGAGAATATTAACATTAAGATAGCCTTCACGAAAGGATTTATTTTAGTATGCCAAAATATGTCACATCATTTAGAGTCCAAACTAAGGATAATTTATATATATCTTTCTCTATTAATTAATTGAATTTTTTTTTTAAAGACAAAATCATGTCAAAACAAAAAATATATATAGGATCATGTTCGATAAAAAATATAAAGATTAAAACATATTTTTTCCAATATATATATACTTTTCATTTTTAATATTAATTTTCTTAAAATTTAATAGTTAAGATTAGATATTATATTATAATTAAAAAATAAAATAAAATATATTTTTAACATATAAATTATATTTCATATTTATGATAAATAATTTATATTGTGATATATTGTTATTTTTAATTATTGATATTTTTTTAAAAAAAATATTAAAATCAAGTTAAAATAACGATAAGAGATAAGAAATTAAATTGTTCGAGTGATATTAAAAACATAAGAGGATATATCATACGTATATTAAGAATATATTTAAATTTTGATGATAATATGTATATTTAAATATAGTTTTTAATATTCATTTAGAAATTGTTTAGTTGATGTTAAAAATGTAAGTTGATATACTAGATGCATGTTAGAGGAATGAAGTTTACCATTTCATAAAAGATGAATCTCAGAGAGAAATGCTAGCGAGATTTTCTTAAATATTTTTTTTCTAATACTCTTCATATGGCTGGTTAAAATTTATTAATAATAATCAATTTTAGTGAGTCTTACTCTTCATTTATTGATTATCTCTTCTAATTTAGAAACAAGACCTATCAAAATTAATAATTTTCAATAAATTTTAACCAATAACATAGATAGTGTTAAAAAAAGAATGTTTAAAAAAATGTTGCTAACATTTCTCATATTCAAATAAATGTGAGAGAGTGAGAGGAGTTGAGATTTAAAGAAATAAATTGTTTTACACATTTATATAAAGAGCATGTCTAGTTATATGAGTTAGATGAATAAAATTTAACTATAACATCTTATTTTTTAAATTAAATTAAGCATATTAAGTCATTTGATTTTTTTTAAAAAATTACATAACATTTTAAATGATTATATGACATTAAATCTTGATCATATATATATAATTATACAGTTTAAATTAATTCTTTGAGTCTAATATATATATATCAAACATATACTAACAAATAAACATATTTAATTTGTTAATTTTTTATACAGAATTTTCTGTGAATGGAAGAACACTATAAAAATTAACTTGTGAAGATTGTTATTTTTTTTTTTTAAATGAAAGAAGGTTATACTAAGCATATATTGGGAATCAACATACGTTGCTACGTTAGTGAATTTTCTTACAAGATAAAAAAATAATAAAACAAAATAAATACAGCATATATAAATAATAAAAGATCTTATATATTAAACTAATTTTGTGTGTTTTTTTCGTATATAAGATGAACTTTTCTCATATTAATCAACACGGATTTTGATACTAAGAGATCTTTGATAGTTAACTTGAACCGCCAGCCATCAATTACGCACTAAATTTTACAATTTTATCACAGCTAATATTTCATTAATGTTTAAAAGTATCTTATATTTTATGTTAATACTTTTATAAAAATATAATTCTAAATCAATTCTTTAGACAACTATAGCACAAATACAAATCGAGAGAACTGAATGTAACTCCACTAAACTAAAATTATGTAAAACTGCAAACTTTTCAAGATTTCGACATTTTTCATGTTTTACTATCGTTTATATAAGATCTTATGCAATGATTTTTATTGTAAAACTTTTAGTACACTTTTTCTTTAAAAAAAAAATTTAATCAAATAGTTCATTACATGAATAGACATATATAGAGAAAGAAAGAATCTAAGAAGAAAAAGAAAAAGTTGTCTTGTAGGAAAGTTCTCCATCTTCTTTGGATGTGTACTAAAATGAAGTTGCTGCGATGTTTCACAATATGATCAAATAATGAACGTTGCATGTTTTTTTATGACTTTAAATCAATACTAAGTCATGTGTCATGGTATTCCTAAATTGACTTTAATGTTGGGTTTGACCAGGTACGAGCGGGGGGAGTTCTACAATCAAATTAACCACTGAACCTGGGAATACGTGGGAACATGAATGCAAAAATTGGTGGTTTTGGAGCAACTGGACAATACGTACGAATGGACCCAAAAATCAAAGGTTTTTATGCAGCTACTGAGACATAACTGGCTGGTGATAGTACAGTTTATGCGGTTGCACGTTGTGTTGAAACTGCCAGAGATTGATTGTTTGAAATGCATTCAACTCCTATCTTAACAAAGCTAAAATATTTTCAAAATAAAATTTTTAATTTCACAGTATTTATTTGTTTTTTAAAGTTTTGAAAATTTTTTTATGAAAGTATGTTGTTTTCATTTTTTGTATACAAATTTTAAAAATATAAGATAAAATAAAAATAAATTTTAATTTTTATAGACTTTTAGTTAAAAATAAAAAAAAACAAGTATACATTTAGTCAAAACAAAAAAAATAATTTTCAGACATTTTTTTTATAAACTCTCATATTTAATAAAAAAAGAAAGAAGAAGATTAAAAATAAAAAAAGACTAAACATATAATTTAGTCCTACATGTGTGATGGATTCTCAATTTTGTTCATTTATGTAAAACTTTATTAAATTGATCTTTATATATGTAAACATTAATGATTGGTTACCCCTGTCATAAGTTGATTGTTAACTTTTTTTATATATTTTTAATTTAGTTTTTATACACTTAACACATTCTTAATTTAGTCATTATAAATGTAGTATATTTTTAATTTAGTTTTTATATGTAAAGATCAAATTAAAAATGTATAAGGAAATTAATAGTGTTAGAAACTAAATTTGTAACATTTACACATAAAGAACAATTTAATAAATTTTTAAATATATAAATTAAATTGAGAATTTGTAACATATACCGAGATGAATTATATGTTTAATAAAAAAAGAAAAAAAGAAAAAAAGAGAGAATGCTTTGACATCAATCGGTTAAGGGTGACTAAATAGCTAGGTTGTTGAATTTGTTTGAACTTGTTAAACTTTTCTTTGTGAGTTTAGATTTTTAATCTACTAATCCATTTTGACCCACCCAACTATAAGAAAATGGGTTGGGGTATATTAGGATGAAAACCAACATGCTAATTCATTATTTGGGGTCAATCTAATAGGAAGTGAAACTTAAACCATAATTTGATTGATATTTTTTTAGGACATGTGCATCTACACAACAAAAATCTCAAGCCACACCCCTTTCATTACGGAACGGGTAGTTTGGAGTGTAAAAAAACCTAACATTGAGGCATTTTGCCTACACATGTAACTTTTTTCTTTAGAAAACTAACAAAAAATATTTGGTTTAATTATTATTTGTCATCTTAATTTATTTATTTAAAAAATTTAATTAAGTCCCTCTTTTTTTTTAAAAACTTCAATAAAGTCCATTATTTTTTAAAAATATCTCAATGCGGCTCTAGCTATTTATTATGGTTTTAAAATAAAAATTATAATAAATATTTAATTAAAAAATAAGATAGTGGCAGAATTTGCAACCTGATAACATAAATCTTAATTAAACAAAAAAATACCATATTAAAGCATTTTTTTTAAAATGGAAGGATCTTATTGAAGTTTTTAGAAAGAGGACCTAATTAAATATTTTAAATAAACAAAGAGATCAAATTAATAAGTATGCTAAATTATTTTTTATTGATAAAACTAAAATATAAGTATTTGTTATTTTATCCTTAGATCAACTCTATCATTATTTTATAATTTTTTATTATGGCTTAATTTTATTAGAAAGTTTTTAAATAATATGTAATGTTTATTTTAATTATTGCTTATTTTAATTATCTTTTAATAGATTGACCTGTCTACTTTATTATTTTTTTTGGGGTAATCCATCATTTGCTACAAAATAATGACACGAGTTAGAATTTCTAACTCATTTCATTAAAGCATCTCAACTTGTTGATTCTTCCCTTTTAGGCCGGTTAATGGAAAATGGGAGGAGTTGTCCCCTTTAGCAACCCGTTACGCTGGCTGTGGGAGTTGACAAACCTGACGAAAATGATTAATCTGCTACCATAGTGGCCTCATGATAGGCATTAATTAGATTCAGCCTTCAGTTGCGTCTTTCTTGCTGATCAGTTGGCGGCTGAGGGCATCCTAGATTGGTCAACTTCATTGATGGATAAGCTTTCAATTCCTTACCCTCACGACCAAGCTTAATCACATGCATTATCTCGTTGCATATTGTTTACCAAAATAAACAACAAACAAGTAGTGTTCAAGTTCTAAAATTTTGGTTCTAAACCAGCAGGGATCTATGTGTGTGCTTGTGTTCATACCCTATAAATATTATATATAATTTTTTAAAACAAAAATATGCATGTATATCACAGTGAGATGAAAAATGTTTCCGAAACACAATCTATTTTATTTTCCTTAATTAATTCAGGTAAACTTAAAATTTTCTCATGTCGCATTGCTAGCCAGCCTAGTATTGAGGCACATTCGGGTTTGGGAACATATCTGCACATTAGTTTCATGTTTTGCTTCTTATTTTGAGAAGCATATTTGGGTTTTAAGGGATCATTGAACCCGACCCTCTTTGTAGTCTCTCTAGACTCTTCTCACTTTTGTTGCGTTAAGGGGACAGACACACTTAAAAAGATTTTTATTTTTTAAGAAAATGACACATAAATAATATCAAGATGCATATTTTTCTTATTTTACAATTGAATATAAAAATGCGTTAGATATTTTATGTACATGCAAATATCAACCTTAGGTATTGGATCACGGAGTTGAAAGTACATTCCAAACTGTTTAAATTCTATCGTCAACGTGCCATTTATAAGAGTGGCCAGTGTTTGGGTAGCTTTACTCATCTTAAAAGTAAACGTCAAAATTTCAAATCAAGAATCTTATACATCTCCGTGTTGGCTATGCTTTTTAAGTCCACCGTACCATGCTCTACGGTGTCATCATTAATCCCTCACCAAACTCAATGAAAGGTTTTGCAGTGTAGAAGATTAAACCCTTTCCTCCTCGTATATAGTATTGTATAACAAAAACATTAATCGTCCTTGATCTCTTGGATTCTTCCGTCACCAATTCTCTCTCTAACTATATATATATATATCTTGGACGAAGCTAAAAGCTAGGATGCTGCAACTTAAGCTAGTAACCTTAACCTTAACCTTCATATGGTGGTGCACTAATAATATTGTTGATGGTGCAGTTGGAAATCCACAAACACATCTACTAAACAAGGGGTGCAGTTCATACAACGCATCCAACTTGCGTCGCTTCTTTGCCAATATCGATGAATTGTTTTCAAGCATGAAGGCACAAATTAGCAATGAGAACAGGCACTTTGCCATAGACGATAAAGCCAGGGGAGAGGTTCTAACACATGCTATGTTTCAATGTAGAAACTACCTCTCCAAAAATGACTGTCTTGCTTGCTTCAACACCGCCACCACCCAAATCCGCAACTGCTCTGCTTCCAACGGCGCCAGATTCATATACGACGGCTGCTTCCTCAGGTTTTTATATATAGAAAAAAGTGTTTTTAATTTTTATATTTTTGGCCACATATAGGCAAGGTCCTTATATTTTGATATTGATAAATTTGATCTTAAATTTTTTAAAACATTTGAACTTAAATTTTTTAAAACATTTGAATTTAGCCCCCCCAGCATCTAAGGATTTGTTTTTAAAGTTGAAAGACTAAGTTCATTAATATAAAATTTTGATATATCAACAAGTTTCGTATTGTTTAGGATTCGAAGCCCATAACATTTTATAAATACTCTTATTTTTTAATTCATTGAATAAGGACAAAATTGTAATATATTGTTAAGCATGGTCAAAGTGGACAAAACATTGGCACAAGGAGGAGAGGGCTTAGGCTATTCTTGTCCCCAAGCCTCAACTAAGAGCCTTGTCGCAAAATATTACAAAGTTTCACATTGACATTACTTAGAAATTGAGATCAATAATAGTTTATAAATAATTTTCATCTTTATCTTATTAAGTTGTTTTTTAAAAATAAAATTATAATGAACATACCGATGATTATAAAAGACAATAAAAAAAAAAATCTAGAACACTTTTGATCCTCAGCCTTAAGTGAAGGCTTGTATCAGTATGACCGTCACAAACACTTTAATGCTAATTTTGCTAGCAAATAATCTTGTTATTATGGTTTAGTTGCTGCTAAGAGATCATTGGCAATGAATTTACGTAGTTAGCAATAGGGATGAATATGGATTGAGTTGGTTTGGATTTAGGAGATATTTTGATCTAATCAAGGTTAAACAGAGTCACATAAAAGATTAGATATTATCTATATTGCCTACGAGTTATTGGTTTTAATTCAAAATATAATGTGATCGTGATATTTCTATATCATCTTAAGTCGCTATTGAGCATTCATTGTATATATTCAGTATATTCACATTAAGTAGTTATTGAGGATTTGAGCCTGTAGGCAAATTTGGATATATTTATTTGAAAATATTTTTAGGAGAAAAAAAATAAAAAATAAGAATTGAAAAGAATTTTTTCATAAGTGAAAATTAATTCATGTATAAGATAATTTATAGAAGTTCTCTCATTTAGTTTATCTAAAAGAAAAATTTTAATTTATATATTAATTAATTTTAATTTATGAAGAAATTTTATTTTTTTCTCTTTAAAGTATTTTTGGATACAAATAGGTCGTGTGTTAATATTTATTTGATTTTGGGTGTTGGATACTCTCAAAATGTGACGAGGTATGAGAGCGAGAGGTTCAACGATCAAACCAATGAACAAGGGGGTGGAGTATCGTGTGGGAACACCAGTTCAACAATCAGTGGTATTAGAGAAACTGGACAAGAAGCACTAATGGAGCTCCTAAAAGCAACACCCAAAATTAAAGGTTTTTATGCAGCTACTAAGACGCAGGTGGCTGGTGGTAGTGCAATTTATGCCATTGCACAGTGTGTTGAGACTGCCACAGAGGCTAAATGTCTCAATTGCATGGAAGTTGGATACACCAAATTGAAAAGTTGTCTTCCCAATACAGAAGGAAGAGCATTTGATGCTGGCTGTTTTATGAGATACTCTACCACACCTTTCTTTGCTGATAACCAGACCATTGATATTGCACCCTATTTAAAACAAGGTACTACTAAAATAATTTCCTTTAGTTGATATATATTTAGACAACAAAAAAATGGTTAGGTTATTCTACAAAATGTGATCTAAAACTTATTTTTTAAAACTTTTTCAATTTATACAAAATGTGATTTACAATAATTCCCTCT
>JAMLFT010010353.1:0-11902 GCA_026544285.1 Pachyrhizus erosus
ATATTATACAATTTTTTATTCTTACAAAATATTATATTATACTTATGTCCAAATTTATTTATTTTTTATTTTAGTTACTTAAAAATATATTTCCTGAAAATAATTAAAAGTAATAATTTTATAAATATCTGGCTAAATTTAACAGAACTTATAATAATTTATTTTAAATTAATAGTTAATGATATAAATTAAGAAATAAATTATAATTCTTATTGATACATTAATTTAAAAACTTTAAAATAATAATAGTATAATAAGTTTATTAATTTTTTTCCTCACTTTTTTGTTAATTTTTGTTTATTATTATAAATTTTTTCACTGATTTAAGTCCCTACAAAATAATTCCGTTCCTTTGTTAATCTATGAGAGATTAAAAATAAAAATTTACAAATAACGAAGAACCAAAAATATAATAAACCTTAATAAGAATTATTGTGTGGATAATAATAATAATAATAATAATAATAATAATAATAATAATAATAATAATAATAATAATTTAAATAGCATTTTGGTTTATGTTTCAATGAGATTAGTTAATTTAAAATTTTAAAAATATTACGTAATTAAAATTAACATTTTTAAAATGATTAAAAATATTTAATATGAAAAATTTAATTAATTATATTTTTTTAATTTTAATATAATTATATTTAATATATTACTATGTATTTTAACAATTGATAATTTTATTTATATAAATATATGTTAAAAAATAAAAAATAAATAAAATATATATAATTGAAATAAACCGATTCAAATTTAAAATATACTTTATTTGTTCCATTATAATTGTCTTGTAAAAAAATTATCTAAAAGTTATTGTTATTTTAGTCTTTAATATAGTATTATTATTATTTTAATATTATTATTGTTTTATATCGTATTAAATAAAATAAATTAAAATTAAAATTAATTGAATAAAATTATTATTCTCGTTCATCTACTAAATGAATTTTATTAATTTATGTAAAAAAGTTTAAAATAAAAATTAGTGAGTAGTATATATGTAATATTCAGGTTATAGCCGACAAACTTTGTCACAAAAGTTTTTAGATGGATAGTGAAACCCGGCAAGGAACTTGAAAGAATATTCCTAATATGTCTGGGTATAAACAACGAAGTACTAATCATAGTGGACCTGGGAACAAGAGTGGCCGCAAAAACATTCATGACCAGCTGCTTACACAAACTAAATAATACTTTAGTTCATCTTTAAAAGGGAAAAGGTTTTGGCCCATGTCTCTATCTTTCTCTAATTTAGAAAGCCAGTGCAATCTCTTAGTACTTCCATTCGGGCTTCCCAAATTACAATTTGCTGCTACCAGACATATATTTACACTAGTTGGTTCTCAGATCAAAATTAATTTGGACAAATTCTGGAGCCAGCAGTGTTAGAAAAAATTAATTAGCGTTTTGATAATGATAAACAAATAATAGAATATAATTATTTGATCAAATAGTTTATTTAAAAAATATGTTGCAGATCTTTTTAACGGAAATGGTTGAAAGCTACTTGAACACTACTAGTCTGTCAAACCATATGAAATGTTAGCAAATAGCAACAGATAGACAAAAAAGATGCTCCTTATATGGAACCTTTCAAAGGATATTCTCAAGGGAAATGAGTCAAATGACTTCAAAAAGTCAAAACACAAATACACACGCACACACAAGCCTCTTTATTTTTAAGGAGGAGGTAGCCAAATTCAGCTCAGATTCCATTGATGTGCATAAAAGTTTATCTAAAATCTATAGGCCTAGAGCAAATGAAAAGTGTAAAACGTCATCTTAAATTGTTAACACAAACCCCACTAACTCAGACACAGAAAATCTGCAGATGTTTCTGTCAGGTAAGCATCTCATTATTGTAGTTTTCTTCTTGCGAATCTATGTGATCATTGTACCAGAAAAATGCCTGCTAGACCTGCCCTTCATTCCTTGATGGCTTATGGAGCAGCAATATTGTTAATCATGTGTTTTTTGTTGCAATGGTTTATCAGGGCACTCAACTATCTCCAAATCCAAACCATAATGATTCATCAGATGACTTTCCTGTGGTTTCACCAAGAATCAAACTCAGAGATGGGAGGCACCTTGCCTATATTGAGAGAGGCGTCCCCAAAGACATAGCAAAATACAAGGTCATCATTGTGCACGGCTTTGGAAGCTCCAAAGAGATGAATTTTCTGGCACCCCAAGTAATTCATAACCTTAATTTCTCTTTGCCATGTACTAGACAATATCTAATTAGTACAGTGCCATAAAAAATTGTATTAGGTGCCCTATCAAAAGAGAGAAATTGAAAATTTGACGGTTAAGAAAGAAAACAAGTGAAACAGTTTCCAAAAGACTTTGTTGATCAAATACTTGCATGCAAACAAGAGATGTTTACCAGTATTTCTATTTAGCATGATTTTCTTTTCTTTTATCTGCCAAGTTAGTTGTAGTGGGTTCTGAGTTTTGAATTTTAAGTATGTTTTCAATACATCTTACTTGAACAAACTTGGAAATATGCAGTGGCAATGTACATATTCTAACTTCTAAATAAATATGACCACATTGGATCAATTTACAGGAACTAATAGAAGAGTTGGGTATATATCTTCTGCAATATGACCGGGCTGGTTACGGAGAAAGTGATCCAAACCCCAAACGCTCATTGAAGGGTGAAGCACTTGACATTCAAGAGCTTGCTGATCAGTTACAATTAGGACCACAGTTTTATGTGATTGGAGTCTCAATGGGTTCATACGCAACTTGGAGTTGTCTAAAGTATTTGCCCCACAGGTAAATTACAAACATTCAGAAAATGAATTTAAAGTTTTGTGTTTTGGCTTAGTTATGTCAAAAGACCATTTGTGCAGGCTTGCAGGGTTGGCATTGATAGCCCCAGTGATCAATTACCGGTGGCCTTCATTCCCTAAGAGTCTGATAAGGGAGGACTACAGGAGAAAACTTGTCCAGTGGTCTATGTGGCTTGCAAATCACTGGCCTAGACTATTGCATTGGTGGGTCACTCAAAAATGGCTCCCTTCAACTGCTGTCATAGAAAAGAACCCTGCATTCTTCAACAAAAGTGATGTGGACATTCTAAAGACAATTCCCGGGTTCCCTATGCTTACAAAGGTAAATTTATAGTGTTTGTTTGATGGCAGGAAATTTTATAAAATTCCTTGTTTGGTTAAGAATTGGAAAATGACCCGAATTTTATGCAGTAAGTGTTAGAAATCTCACGTCTTACACATATAATCAAATTAGTATATATAATTGAATAGGTTGAATTAAGTCTATAATCCACGCTTCGAATCAGAAATTTAACACATTCAGACAGTCAACTAATCAAAATTGTTGGATGAAGATCGAGCAATTCATATTGTATTTTAGTGTATCAAATTTAAAATGCGCAAATGAGATTTGAATCGTCTGATCTTTATTCAAATGTGCCGATTCATGACTGTGAGATTGCATGACTGCAAGAAATTCATTTTTGACAAATGAAAGGACTTTCTACTTTTATTTTCGCTATCCTCTAATATTAAGGAAATATGAAGGTTGAATTAGTTTATTTAATATAAAAATACAACAAAAATTACTTTTTTTTTTTTTTTCTGTTTTTGCAAATCTTGTCTTTCCTCTTCTTTTCTAAATTTAACCAAAAGATGAGTCAAGAAGTCAACTTGTTTGTTTGAAAATTCATTAGTTTCAACATAACATCAATCCATCCTTCATGTTGCTTCTACTTTTGGTATATTCAAATGTGTAAATCTCTATTTAAAAAGGTGCAAACAGGTTTTCAAACACACTATAGGTTTCTAGAAACACTAAATTGTTTTATGTGAATGTAGTTATGTTATGAGGGTAATTATGATAATGATATTTACCTACTTGCAGGACAGTTTAAGGGAGCAGGTTAATTTTGACACTCTTCGGCATGACTGGAGGGTGGCCTTTGGAAAATGGGAATTTGACCCAATGAAGCTAAGTAATCCACTCCCTCAGAATAGAAGTTCGTTTCACATTTGGCACGGCCACGAAGATAAGGTTGTGCCCTCTGAACTCCAGAGATTTGTTTCAGGGAAACTTCCCTGGATACATTATCATGAAGTTCCCGATGGTGGCCACTTAATCATATACTATAGAGGCTTGTGTGAGGCCATTTTGAGGGCACTTTTACTTGGACAAGAAAATCCTGCATATAAATCTAAAGCACCATTATTTGAGTCCTAATATGCCATGATTTCAAAATCTAATTTGTTTTTATTGTTATTATTTTTTAAAGAAACTCTCAATTGTGTAATTACATTTTTTTTTTGTGTGTACATGGTATAAATTACATTTGTTTGGAAAAAGAAAAAAGAAAAGATATACGTGTCAATTACATTCTGTCATGTCTTCTTAGCATATACATAGACTTCTGGTCCTAGTAAGTTTTTCTATTTTGATTAACATAACATTGTAAAGAAAAAAAAAATTAAAAAAAAAAGTTACAAAGAAGACATATGATTGTGACTGTATGAAAGGTTTTCTACCATAACCCTAAAAAATTGCATCATCATTACATCAATACCAAAAATAAAATAAAAACTACTCACAAGCTTCTGATCTTTTAGGAATTCTTATTTAATTTCTCCTTTTCACTAATTTCGGATGCTAAATTTAAAATTATAAGAAAAAAACGATAAATATTCCTTCAGATATTTTCGTTTACACATCTTTACACACGTACAATTGCTACCAGCTCCAAAGTTATGAGGCAAAAACTACTCCAAAATGGTAAATAGTTATTTTCTTGTATTATTTTGATAAATATTTATATTTAATATTATTTTGAAAAAAAGTATAAAAGAGAGAGACGCGACATATTTTCGTAATAGAAAAAGGACTAAATTAATTTTTAAATATTTTATTATTTTTCCTCTTCTTGTCCACGCATAACTCACTCTTCTCGACCAAGACATTTTTTTATGCATAATCAACCTCTTGAAATTGAGTTTTTTTTAAGATCAATTTTTTAAAATAACTTTTTTTCAAATTTTTTCTTTTTTTATTGTGCCTGTTATCAATAAGTGTGACGATTATCAACCTTTAAAGAAGGCGTGGGTTATAACCATATTTGGCTTTTTACAAAACATTTACCGTGAATATTGCGTTGACACTTTTCTATAATATAATCAATGATAAATAAATAAAATAAATTTATTAAATAATAAATCAAAATCATAATATTTATTGTCAATAAATGTGCATATTTTTTGTTAATAAATGTGTTGACGTTGATATTTTTTAAATTTTAAAATAAGATTTAGAGGATTTACTAAAAGATATAATGTCCATTTGTTTCAACTTTTAACAATATAATTTTTAATTATAATATATATTTAAATAATAATAATGATAATATCAATTATTGTTTGAACTAAAGATTTATGAAATATTCAATCACTAAAAATATTTTGATAATATATTAAAATTTATGACAATATAACAACGTGTATTGCTATCTTGTGCAGTTTGTGTGTATACTATCGTATTATCATTTATAAATGCTTTTAAAACATATGTTTTTTATTTTCATAAGAAAATTGGTCACTATTAAACAAATGTTCTATGCACTTTTTTTTAATTAAGCATCCCATTTTTTATAATCAAGTGTTTAATATATGTTTTTTTATTCAAAAACATATAATAAGTGTTAATTTTACTTATTTTTTAATTTTATGATTTGACATTTATTCTATATTATATTTTTCTTATGTTTGATACTCATTTAGTCTTAATTTTGTTAATAATTGGTTATTTAGGTTTAGAAAGTGTTATCTATTTTTTTTATATAAATTTTCATTAAATTTTTTATTTTGTTTTACGAAATTAAAAGAAAAACAAGTAGGAGGAAGAGGCAATGTATCCGCACTTAGCACTAGGGAAAGCCATGTTTAGTGTCAACAATCTAAAAAACATAATGGGTAGAAGTTAGTTCTCTATATTTTTCACATTCAGTGTCACATTAATTGTGATTAACATAGAAATTATTGGGAGCATATGTAATGTATACAAATTACACTTAAAGACAAGTGTACCTTACACGATAGTAAGTAAACTTAAAGTTTAAATACCATACCCAAGAGACTAGTAGTAATTCTCAAATAATTGAATTAACATAAGTCATGATATCATAGTTGAATGGTGTTGTGATAATTAATTGTAAAAATTGTAGAAAAATTTAAGTGAGTAAAATTACAAAGGTTTCAACAAATAAAAAGATCTAAAGTTGTGATTTCAAACATATTTTTATATTTTTTCTATTTTTTCAATTAAACTTGAATATTTTCTCAATTACAAATCTTTTTTTCTTGAAGTGACTAATCGAATTTGGTCATGTTTTGAAAGTCTTTTTTCTTTTATCTTTTTCCTTAATTATTCATTTAAAGTCCAAAATAAAAGAAGGATTAAAAGTAAGAGGTTAATTAACAAGTGTTAATTTGATTAAAAATCCCAATAACCAGTTTGGTTGTTCGTGCAAGCTCCCAAAGTCCAAGTATATGCAAGTCAATAAATTAAGAATAGAAAATTATCAATCGTTAATCAATTAGTTAGTCTTAAATGGAATGTAAAATAGCCCATTAATTTTATTAAATGAATGAACAACAATTTTATTGAAATAGAGATATTATAACCATAAGAAATTTAGCTAACAATAGGCATTATGAAGCTTAAAATCATACAAGAAAACATAAAGAACATAAAAGGAAAAAAATCTTTACAAAATTAATCATATCGAGTTCTTCATATTTGTCCCTATTCGTCCAAGGTTCTTACTCATTTAGAGAAAAATGCAAAATAAAATGAAATATCTCAAATGAGTATGTTTTCATCCTATTTATGGACATTTTTAGGTCTTCAATTGTGTTAGGGTATGCACAATTGTGCTTCAAAATACGCATGATCGTGCTTTGAGGCTAGGGTATGCACGGTCATGCTTCGAAATATGCACAGTCTTGCGTCAAAATATGCATGATTGTGCGTTAAAGCTTGTTAATTTTTCTTCATTGCACATTGGTTGAGCACAACCATGCATAAAGAAACATGGTCATACTTTGTTTTTGAAGTGGAAGTATTCTTATCTCGTGTGTCCCTACATCAAGAAGCAGGGCAAGTGATAATTGTCTTACATTCCTACATTTTATAGTAGATTAAGGATAATTATTTGATATCTTTCATAATTTTGAGCTTTGTTTATGTTCCTTTTAGTGAAGTTTTTAATAAAAGTTTGATTTAGTTAAGATTTTTCAGTTTATACCCTTTTACGCTTGATCTTTGGATGATTTTTGTGAATTTTAGGAACTTTATTAAAGCTTGGGGTACGCAATGGAGATGTCCCAAGAGTGACTCGATGCATTGAGGATTGTTTTGATTGAACTTTAGAGTTGTGTAGTTCTTATGGATGCTTGAAAAAATCATGAGAAGTCCTGAGAGTATACATGTGCAAGCAAGGTGTGTACATATACAAGTTATGCACCTGTGCAAGTCTCGAAAATGTTAAAATTTTGAGGGCCTAGAATTGCACACTTTTGCACTCAAGTTGTGCACTTGTGCATTGGAACCTATGAGAATAAACCTATTTTTTTTGTTTTGTTTTCTTTTTGGATTGAACATTTATTGATCTATAGCCTTAAATAAGCATTCATTATTATAGCTAAGAGTAATGAACATTGGGAATCAAGAAATAAGATATCAAGATGACTTTGATGTTCTTGGAATCATCCTCCATTCTTTCTCCATCTATAGTTTCTTCACTATGATCTTGAGTAATTTTCTTTATTCTATGTGGTTTAATGTAATTGGATCTAATTTCATGTAATTTCTACCTTTATTTCTATTCAATAAAAGTATTATTATTTTTCTTTTTCTATGTTTAATGCTTGTGTTTGACTCAATTAACTAATTACTTGATTCTATCAAGCCAATTATAATTAGGAAATTTTTTTGGAATTATGAACTTAAAGATACAACTAATTTTCTTTATGCTTAGAGATATGGTAGAGAAGATTAGTTATTGTTAAATGTTTTTTCTTAATGCAACTTGTTTGTTATGCTCATTTAAGGGATTTATAATATAATCACAAAATTTAGGTTCTCTCAAATGTTTGTGGGTTGATGATGACATAAATTTAATTGAATTGGAATACGTAAAATTGATAATAAGTAATTCTTTAAATTTTCAAAACCAAATTTCTACTTTATTCTCTTTTAATTTCTATGCAATTGTCTTTTCATTTGGTTTTTAAATCTCGTAATACTCGTAATCTATAAATTATACTTTTAATTATTCAATCATCATATAAGTCTTTAAGGAGACAACCTTATTTATCACTTGTTAGTTGCACAATCTGATACACTTGCCAAAATCACCAACAACATGCTTCTTTTTTGAAGCAAAGGTCTTTTGCTAAAGCATGGTTGTGTACTTCATGCTCTAAAGCTTATTTTTGTCCTTTATAATGCCATTTTAGCTTTCTTCATGTTTATTCTCTTAGGATCTTTCTATTACACTCTTACACAAAAATGTGAATTTTGCCAATATAATGTAAAAAAATAAAATATTTTCATAACCAAAATTGATATCCATCATGTACAAAATATTGTTTATCAATATGATTCAAAAATTGACACTCAACGTCAAGTTTTCTCAATCCAAGAATGATTCTCTATGAAAAGGACCTTGGGAGAACTCTCATGGCTTATTCACCTTCTTTCTTCCAATCTCCATGGATTTTCTTCATTTTAGAGGTTATAAGTAGTTAGATTGTTAGTTGTTGGGATTGGATCTAGGAATTTTCACTTTATGTTTCTCTTATAAACCTTAACTTAGTTCTCATTTTAATATATTACTTCTCTACTTTTGTGTTTCAATTTCTTTATGACTCGGTCATTTGTAAATTTTTTGTGAATTAAATTGTGGTTGAAAAACTCTCTTCAATTCTAGATCTAAAGTAGACCAATAATTAAATGTTAAATCTAGGAATGAATCTAAATTTAATAATCTCTTAAAATGTTTGTGATTAGAACAAATTACTCTATTAACATTCTTAAGGAATTAAGATTTAATGGAGGAATTTGATCTCAACTTTAAGGAATTTGAAATTGATGAATTAATAAAATTGTGTGAATTCTGATATATTAAAATAAGTGTATAAGTTGATTTTGTAAATTGCTTCAGTTTTATTATCTTGAAGTTCAACCTTAATAACATCCTTTAAATTGGATTTCCTCTGTTTCTACTACATTACAAGTGTTTGATAAAAAGCCTAAAAAATATTTAAGCTTAAATATGTTTTTGGTTCCTAATAAATATAAAAATTTTATTCTTGACCCTTAATAAAATTTTTCCAAGTTTTTAGTACCTAATAAATTTTTTATTTTATTTTATTATCTCTAAAACACTTTAAATAGCGCTTTGAATAGTGAAATAAAGTGGTTTAGATAATTCTTTAGGGACTAAAAAAAATTAGGGACCAAAAATTAGAAAAAAATTTATTAGAGACCAAAAACAAAATTCATAAATTTGTCAAGGATCAAAAACATATTTAATTCAATATTTTGTTTTTAATTTTTGTTTTAATAACAATTTCTTTAATTAGTGTTATCTCTTAATTGAATCTTATAATTTTTTTAAGTTTTTGTTATCTAAATATGTTAAATATATCGAATATTATGCAAGTCCTTCTGGACATAATATCCTAATATTCATTGTTGATATTTGTGCAATTTGATTTACTTGTTAAATATTATGAACAAAATCTAATATTTTTTAGGGTTAAACATGTTTTCAGTTCCTATAAATATGAAGAAGTTTGTTTATAGTTTCTCTTTTTTCAATCATTGATTTTTGGTTATTCATTTTATAAAACATGTTAAAAGTTAATCCAATTATAAAATTCGTTAATTATTTTAGTTACTTTGAAGCTTATTTTGTTCAAGTTGACCAAAATTTTAATCAAATTAGTCTTCTTCTCTTTCATCATATTTTGCCAGTAGTAGATTGGTTCATAATTTAATTTAGCTTGAGTTCACTTTTGACACATTTTATAAAATGAAAGATAAAAAATTGATTATTAAAAATAAAGGGACTAAAATAAAAATTTTCATATTTATAAGAACTAAAAACATGTTTAACTATATATTCTTTATATTTATAAAATTTTACTACATAGTATTGTCAAAAGCATACAATAGACCAGCGTATAAGTGATTAAAGTAACTGTGAAGCATAACAAAAGGAGAGAAGATAAGACAATTTGATTGCATTAGAAAAGTAATATCACCTTTTAGATATAGTAAGTAGTTTTATAATTTGTTATGCTTTCTCTTTCATCCAGTAAAGGACAAACGTCCCTTCTTAACTTGAAGAACATGCTTATACATTTAATGCAACATCAAAACAAGCATAAGCTCTTGTCAACAATTATTTTTACACTAATTATAAATTGAAGACTCATAATGCAGAGAGACAAAACAAAACAACAAATTAAGTAAACAAAACAATACACACTTTGATATTTTGAATGATACTTTGTGCACTAAAACTTTCATGTTTTTTGTCTTTGCAAAACTTTGTATTTTGTGTTTAAGTTTCACATTCTTATTTTTTGTGAGCTATACTTACAGAGAACATTTGAGTTTTTGGTGAAAGCATAAAGAAACTTAGTGTTAAAAAATGTTTGGATTAAATAACGTTGAGTTAAGATTATGCTATTGTAAGGCTTAAATAAACTTTAAAAATATTTCTTGTAAGTTATGTTAGCTCAATGAAAATCCCTCAAGTTGAAGGAATT
Source organism: Pachyrhizus erosus (assembly GCA_026544285.1). Taxonomy (NCBI): domain Eukaryota; kingdom Viridiplantae; phylum Streptophyta; class Magnoliopsida; order Fabales; family Fabaceae; genus Pachyrhizus; species Pachyrhizus erosus. The sequence goes on from JAMLFT010010353.1 coordinate 10,836, forward strand.
GGAGGGATATCAAGTTAAAGACTAACTACCATAAATTTATAATGTAGTTTTTCTCTTTCCTATCTCCTCTTCACATTTTTTAATTAGATAATCTTTTTGTGCTTTAACTTATATCTTATTTCCAAAAAGTTTTCAAAATTTACATATACATAATTAAACTCCTTTCATATATGTGTATCAAATTTATTTCAAATATAATTACAAGGGTACAAAATTCTCAATAAAACTTGATGTAATAATAAATAACAATATAAATTTATATTTATTTATCATTAATGACATTGTAGAAAATAGCATGTTTATTTACAATAAGTATTTTGTTAAAAAACAATACAAAATTTCAAATAAACAAATTTGGATATGATAATTAAAAAAATTAAAAAATAACTAGTGATATGTTTGACCCAACTCATGTGTTAAAATAAAGAAAAAAAAATTAAAAGTTTAAACCCTTAATTTTAAAAAATGAATTTAAATTCGAAAGTTTAATTAATTATATGTATATAGAAATATGTCTTTTGCAAGAATAGTAACGACCTAACTTATTTTTAGTTTCTCTTCTCCTTAAAAGAAGGAGTTAGACTAAACAATTTTTTAAATTATTTTTTAAAATAAATAATTTATTTAGTAAAAAAATCATGGAATTTATAAAAAAAGTTACTTTGAAGAGGTTTTTGGTAATTTAAACGGAGTTTTTTCGTAAACCACTCCTCGAACCCACCCTCAAACATGCAATCCGTTACGAATATTCTAAATTATTTGATAACGTCACACACGCAACCCTTGTATAGTGTGTTTGCTTATGCGTATTTGTCGCACATAACCCAAACATATATTACTTCTTTTTATGTATTTTGGATGAATGTGACGATAAAAATTACTTAAATGTAAGTCTTTAAATCAAAACCAGAGATGCACGTAGTATAGTAACGTCATTCTTTATTTTTTTTTTTTCACCAACATCATTTTTTAATATGACTTGGTATTACTAAATTCTATAAAAATAAATTGTTTTTTATTTTTTTTAAAAATGTTGAAAATTAAATTGAATTTTAAAATATATTATA
>JAMLFT010010354.1:0-11901 GCA_026544285.1 Pachyrhizus erosus
AGATAATTTTAAACTATAATAATTAAAAGGTTAAGATGATTTTATATAATAAAAATAAAAATAGATAAAAAAAATTATAAATATGAAAATCAAAATGAGATGTTTTAAATTATAAATATTAAAATGAAATTTTTTATAATTATAAGGATTAAAAAATAATTAAATCGATGTAACTGGTTAAATTTAAAAATATCATATATTTTTTTTTCATTCTCTTAAAAAATTGTAAAAATAATTACTTTTTAAAATAAACGCAGGTATGAAAAGCAGCAATGTAGCAATTTAACTGGTGAATTTGCCATTCGTTCCTTTCTCTTTCTTTCCGATCAACCGCAACTCCAACCCCAACTCCAACAAAGGGGAGAATAGAGAACCCTTTACGCTGCATCTGAGTGATAGAAAGGAGAAAAGTTAGGAGCCAATTTAGAAAGATAAAGAAAATAAATAAAAATATGTCAATCATTAATGTTAAAATTATCTAATCTCACGGATAAAAAATTATTAATGCATGTTTCGTTACTTATTAGAGGATCCATTTGATAAGAATTTTCACATTTGAACAAAAGTTATTAGGTGTATCAATTAAACTAAAAGTTAAAAAAAACACCCAAAATATTTTAATTGATTTGAGTCCATCCAAGCTGAACTTATACGAATATATAAAGTAATTCTCTTAAAATTACTATTAAAATAAGTTAAACTCTTTTCTTAATTAATACTTCAAAATAATCTTTATTGTAATTAATATTCCAAACTTATAGTTAATACTTCAAACTAAACGTATTATACTTTTAAATCCATTTAATATTAACTGCATGCTTAGAAGCAAAACATAAAAAAAATTGAATCATCCAAGCAAATGCAAATTAATTAACCTTGTGTTGTGTTTAGATGTGATATTTTAACAGTTTAAGAAAATTAAAATACATGATATTTAAATTACTTGTAATTTTTTATTTTCTTTTTAAATAATTAAAAATAATTTCAATATTAGAGAATATTAATAATTTCAACATATATAATAAAATCTTGTGTTTTGATTTTTTGTAAGAAGTATCTTGTGTGCCTAAAACAAATTAAGACATTATATACCATGAATTGTTAGTGTTAGTTGTTCTGGTTGTGACATTCATTCATGTGTGTCAAAGTGTCTTAAGTGTGAGACTAAAAAAGAGTTTCTTATCTACACAGTGTGATTCTTTAATACCACGTTTCATAATCTCTATTATCTTCCAACCAGTCTTTTCACTTTGAATTTTGATATTTCCTAGGAATTCAATTTACCAAGGCTATCTTAATTAGATCCTAGGCTATTTGGTTCAGTTCATTCTCGTAATATATCAATGTAAAACAAAAGTTATACTTACTGTATTATACTTGGACATGCATGAAATCAGTTTAAACTTGAAAATATCATAGAATCAATCTATAGAGTTTCATGTACCAGCAGTGATGACCAACTGAAATCAGTTTAAGATTAGTTTCATGGCGCAACAAAGTTGAAATATCATTGAACAAAAACATTGAAGTTAATTCGAAAATATAAACAAATCTCACGTATGACACAAGTGACACTTTAATAATTATATTCTATGTAATTCATGGCTCATGCATCTAACTCCATTAAATATCTGTAGCAAGAATGTGTAAACCACATTAAGTAGTTGCAATAAGAAATGTGTTGAATGACACCCCTCCAAAGGACATGAATCCTCGGAACTAAATAACTGAAATTGACCTCCATCAAGGCCATTGGCATCTCAAACCATCCCAAACAAACACATTTTAGACCGGTTGAAAAGGTTGAAAACATTTTCAATTTTAAAAACTTTTATAAAACTGAACATCATTCATTGGACAATAGTCTGGTTTGTCTATTTGTTTTCTTCAACCTTTTTAAAGCAATAATTTCTTCTGTTTTAGAAGTATTTGAAAAAATCTGCGAAAAGATTTTAAAACATAATTGAACCCCTTCTTATATCTTCTTTTATCCTTTCAATCAGTTGAAGAAACATGCATGAAATGGATCCCCACCAAGTCTGCGTGTCTAGTTCCTCATTCAAAGATCTATTTGATGTGATTTATCACGTTCCAACATAAGCTATTAGTGTTTTTTAACCACTTAACAAATTAAGGGAATGTTTAGATGATTTTCTTCATAATCACTCTTAAAAAAAGAGAATAAAATAAAAATAATTTTTTTATAAATTTAAATTAATTTATGTTTAAACTAATTTATTGAAGCATTCTCATATAAGTTTATTAAAAGATGATTTTTAATTTATGTATAAATTAATTTTAATTTATAAAAAAATTATTTCATTTTTTAAAAAAATATTTTTGGAAAGTTTTATCTAATTAGATCCTAAATAGGATTAGGAATATGTTTCCAAACACACGGATAATCTAAGCAAAAATAAAATGTGCGGGAGAGGGGATGAAAATAAGTTGAAACTAATGAAACCAAATTTACAAAAAAAAATAAAATATATTCAACTGAAAATTGAAAGAAGACCCAAAATATTTTATTAGGTTGGATTTCAAAAATTGATTTGATTTAATCTAAACTAAATTTATAATAATTTTATTTATGAAATTACCATACAACTCATATAATAAAATATTTTATCATTTTTTCATAAATTCATTTCATTATCTCAATCCAATCTTATTAAAATGTATATCATTTTTATTTTAATACATATTTTTAAAAACTAAATATATTTTTACTAACATTTATAATTTAAAAATAAATACTTCAAATTAATCTTTATTATAATTAGATTAATAATATATTAATATTCTTCCTCTTCAAACACCTCAATAACACATTTTACATATACATCTTATTTTTCTAATAACTTTAGATTACCTATGGTACCTATTCTTCTCTCTTTTTCTATTATTAGGTGTCAAATAGATTTGTGGTGTCTACAAATCAATTTTATATATTATAATTATTATATACTTTTAGATTCATTTAATATTAAACATGTTTAGAAGCAAATATATAAAAGTTGAATCATCCCATCAAATGCGAACAACTTTTAATTAGATAGGATTAAATCAAATTTGACATTGTATGTAGGTTAATTTTAATCCAATTGCGAACAATCTTAATTACAATTGAACAAAATAAAATACATATATTTTTAAAATTAAATATATTTTTAGTTATTATAAATATGAAAAAATTTATTTTTATTTTTTGATTTTTAATTATCAATTTTCAATCCTCATTTTATAAATTATTTTAAAAGTGAACTTAATTATAAATTTCATTAATAATTCTAATCACTTTAAAGTTAATTTTGATAGTATTAATTATAATTCTAATCAAATTTAATTTTTCTTTTTTGTCTTATTTTATTGATAATAAATTAATTATTTATTTAATTTAAGATAAATTTATTTGTAACATATTTTATATAATAAAAAATAAAAAATAAATTATTAAAAATAATAATAATTTTTTTTACATTTATAAAAACTAAAATTATATATAATCCTATTTTATTTTAATTGCGAAAAGATATGGGTGTTTCTCACTTTTTCCATTCCACATAACTTAAGGATTTCAGGCCAACTCAAAATATTCGGTCTTCAAAACTCTCTAGCCCTATTGATTATTTTTGTAGCCCAATTGAGGAAAAACTTATAGAATATTTATTATCTAGAACCTACTTGGTGGTGCAGAAAGTCTAGAAACTTTTGGAATTTTCTAAAGGAAACTTGACGAACAATCCGGGATGTAAAATTTATTTTCTGGAACATACGAGATTGGCCATTGATTTTATTTAAATACCTCCTGCTTCCCTTCATAGTTCAGACAACATTGAACAACTAAAACATCATCTGCTAACAAATCACACCACATTCTCCGAATTTCAAAACACAAACTAAGCAAGGAAGAGAAGATGTCACTGATTCCAAGTTTCTTCGGTGGTCGAAGGAGCAACGTTTTCGATCCTTTTTCTCTCGACGTATGGGATCCCTTCAAGGATTTTTCTTTCCCTTCTTCGCTTTCTGCTGACAATTCAGCGTTTGTGAATACTCGAGTGGATTGGAAGGAGACCCCAGAAGCGCATGTGTTCAAGGCTGATATTCCGGGGTTGAAGAAAGAGCAAGTGAAGGTAGAGATTGAAGATGACAAGATTCTTCAGATAAGCGGAGAGAGGAACGTTGAGAAAGAAGATAAGAACGATAAGTGGCACCGCATGGAGCGTAGCACTGGCAAGTTTTTGAGGAAGTTCAGATTGCCAGAAAATGCAAAAGTGGATCAAGTTAAGGCTTCCATCGAAAATGGGGTTCTCACTGTCACTGTTCCCAAGGAAGAGATCAAGAAGCTTGATGTTAAGCCCGTACAAATCTCTGGTTAAAGTTCAAATAAGTAAAATCTTGTTTGTTTTCCTTTGTTGTATGAAGCGTTTTATGTCTGGTGTGTGTGTGCCTAAAATAAAGACATTGTATACTAAGAATTTTAAGGAAGGTCGTAGAACGTGAAATGTAACTGTTGAAGTAAGTGTGTTGTTGTTGGTTCTGGTTGTGACATTCATGCATGTGATGTAGCTAAAAAGGAGATAATGCAATAAAAACTGTAGTTGGGCAATTGCATTTGTTCTTTTGCTTAGACACACTTGGTGTGAATAATTTCCATTCCTGTTCCCAGTAAATATATTATTATTACATCTTAACGATACTAAAAAGCGGAAAACATAAATGTGTTGTTAAAATTTTATGTTTGATCTATAATAACGAATATGCAAATAAGTGGATGGACCTGCACGTTGTTGGGCAACCTAGCTTATCCCTTTTCTGGTTTCTTTGTCTTTGGAATATGACTTCACCGAATTTCAGCATCTGTATTATCTTCCAACCCGTCTCACCTCTCTTTTTCATTACTCGTTTCATATTCTTTTCATTGAGGATTTTGATATTTCTAACATAAATTCTATTTGATATTCTTTAATAGACTAGGCTATTTGATACGTTCTCTTAATATTTCAATTTGAAACAACAATTATATTTACCGTGTTATACTTGGGCATGCATGAAAAATATCTGACACAAGTAAATAGGACAAAATAATGGGACAATCCTCGTGATACTTACTGGTTGGGCCGTAGCAAACTACTTTGATGACTGATAAATGTTCATATTTGATGGTCTTCCTCTTCAGTTCTCTTGTTACAAATGACAAATCATACAGTGTTCTCAGGTGATTAAGAGCTATGAAACGAAAGGGTTATTGAATAGAATAAAAATATTCCGTGAGCGTCTCCTATTCTATTATGTCTATTTCATGTTCTGCCAATGCTTATTTCAAGGATTTCAGAGATTGGAAATTTCTCATGTTCCTTGAAGAACTGCCCCTGTTCTCTTGGTTTCCATTTTTTTTAATTAAAGAGAATCTAAAGGTAAATAATAGATTACTGTTGGACATCAAAAGAAATTGTTGTTTAGGGAATATGATTTCTTTCTTTTTTTTTTAATTTTTTTAAAAAATACTCGTTTGATCTTTATAATTCTCTAAACTTTATTTTTTAATATTTATACTTAAAAATTATTTATTTTAATTTTTATACCAACACTTTTTATTTATTTTTAGTTGTGATTACATAATGAAAATGACTAATAATTGAACCAATGCAATACATTGTGAAAAAATATTTGTGTACAAGGGTCCTTTGAAGTGAGAATGTTATTGGATTGTTGGACAATTCCTTGCTTTTGTTTAAGAGCAAGTTGAAACCCTAATAAACTAAGCAAAGATGAGAGAATTATTTGATAAAGGTGTCCTATATAGACTAGGCTATTTAGAATATTCTCATCATAGTATTTCAATTGAAAATAATTATTTTTGTCATATAATGTTTGAACATGAAAAATATCAAACTTTTAGAATTCACACCATTGATCTTAAAGAAATATGACCAAAATCAATAATAAGAAATAAAGTATTTTATTGTTGACACAATCATCATAATATTTAATGATTAGAGTCATAGACAAACCACAATAATGAGTCTAATGACTAATAAATGTACATTCAATTTTTATGGTCTTTCACTTTTTTATAATCAATGATGAATCATTTAGAGTTCCCAAGTGATTATGAAATGAAAAAGTTAATGGATAAAAATATTTATGGTTTAAAAACTTTGAATCTGACAACTTAGCTTTTGTCTACAAGTTGCAGAAAGCTATTTATAGTTTAAAACACACTTCCAAGGCTTGGTATGAAAGGCTTACTCAAACTCTTATCAATTTTGGATTTACTCAAAGTAAATGTGACCCTCTCTTCTTGTTCTTAAAGCTGATATTGGTTGCCTTTATGTACTTTTATGTTGATGATATCATGTTTAGTGGCAGCTTTACTAAATTACTTTAGTTAGTAATAACTCAACTAAACTCTGTTTTTTCTCCAAAGCAAACATTGATTGCTTCTTGGAATTGAAGTTAAACATCTTTTTAATGGCTTTTTTTATTATTCCAATAAAAGTATATCAATGATCTTCTTTCTAAGGCAGGCATGGACAATGTCAAAGGTGTTTCCACTCCTCTTCCTAGTGGCCTAAAACTATCCAAGCATGGATATGAATATATGAAAGATTCATCATTATATTAGTTCATTATTAGGGGATTGCAATACATAACAATTATAAGACCTGAAATTGGGTACAATGTTAACAAGGTCTGCCAATTGATGGCTTAACCTTTACTATCTCACTGGAAGGCAATGAAATACATTCTAAGGTACTTGAAAGGTACTTCTATGTTTGGGTTAAATCTTCAACCAATAACTTAGTCGTCTATATATAGTTTATCTACCTTTTGTGATGCAGATTGGGCATCTGATATAGATGACAAAAGATTAACTTCTGGTGCTTTTGTGTATTCTTTGGTCCCAATCTAATATCCTGGTGGTCTAAGAAGCAAGCTTTAGTTGCTCAATCAAGTGCTAGAGTTGAATATAGCAGTCTTGCCACCACAACTTCTGAATTACTTTGGATTCAATCTCTTCTTCAAGAATTGAAGATTGTCAGCTCTACTCTAACTATCTTTTATGGCAATCCAAACATTGTAGCTCTTAGCCATAATTCAGTCGTACATTCTCGTATTAAACATATGAAGCTTGACAACATCTTTTGTGTGTGAAAGAAAGATTCTAATTACTCTTTGATTGTCAATCATGTGCCAGTTGATGATCAAATTGTTTATGTCCTTACAAAACCTCTATCCAATAACAAATTAACTATTCTTTGTGACAAACTCATAGTCATTAATTTCATCAATCACCTTGAGTTTGTAGGAGGAGTATCAGAGTATAAAGATCTTTCTTCAGTATTAATGTACTTAGCTCTTTCTATAGTATTGTCTATAACAAATTATTTCATTTGTAAAGTTTGTTAGTTTGTTATTACTAAGTCAACGTTTTTGTTAGCTTTCTCTAGACTCTTCTTGAAGAGACTATATAAGTTTGTATTTTCAATTACTTCAATAATAAATAAAAGATTCACATATTCAGTTTTAAATATTTTTTTTTCTTTATGTTACATGCAACATACAAATTCTAAAAAAGAGAATCCAGAGTTGAATACTATTAGACATTAAAAGAAATTATTATTTATGGAATATGATTTCTCCTTCTTTTAAAAAAATACTCATTTGATCTTTATAATTCTATAAACATTATCTTTTAATATTTGTATTTAAAAATTATTTATTTTAATTTCTATACAAACACTTATTCTTCCTTTTTAGTTATTGTGATCATATAATGAAAATGACTAATAATAGAACCAATACAATGAATTGTGAAAGGATATTTGTGCACAATGGTCCTTTGAGGTGGGAATGTTATGGGATTGCTAGGCAAGTTTTAGTGCAAGTTGAAACCCTAATAAACTAAACAAAGATAAGAGAATTATTTGATAAGGTTATCCTATATAGACTAGGCTATTTGGAATACTCTCATCATAATATTTTAATTCAAAACAATTATTTTTGTCATCTGATGCTTGGACATGAAAAATATCATACCTTTAGAAATTTACACCATTGATCCTAAAAAAATATGACCAAAATCAATAATAAGAAATAAGGTATTTTACTGTTGAGACAATTCTCGTGATACTTAATGGTTAGAGTCATAGACAAACTTTAGTAATGAATTTAATAACTAATAAATGTACATTCATTTTTTATAGTCTTCCACTTAAGTTTTCTTGTAACCAATGATGAACCATATAGTGTTCCCAAATGATTATGATACGAAAAAATTAATGGATAAAAATATTCCATGTGCGACTCTATAAAACAAAGGAAACTCAAGTGATCATAGACCTCTTACAAGTGTTGGCTTTGAACAAAGGGGATAATTATTACTACTGCAAAGATGGAAACAACCAATTTTGTCACTGCATATGCTTTTGTTGAGATAGAAGGTTGGAATTTCATATCAACTCAATAGAAAACATGGTAATATTAACTTCTAGTCACTTTAGTTATTGAAATATGCTACATCTTTTTAGTTAAAGAATAATAGAAGGATAGGACTAATTGTGAAGCTGAGTATGGGTGTTTGCAATTATATTATAGTACAGTCAACAAGTAAAAAGAATTGCCGGTCTTAAGGTTGCATTCTCTAAGCAACTGGCACAACCTTTAATCACCTGTGACTGCGTTCATATATGATCACACAGAAGGTGGCACCAGCATCATCTTCCAGTTCTGCATGGGTGTGGACGAGGATATCCGATCTGCTTTCATTAGTCATTAGCCTCAAACTTAAAAGACACCGAATAAGCCCAACTCATTGACAGAAAATAAAGGAACATTATTTCAAAACACCAATAGATGTGACACACCCAAACACGAGTACTTCATAGATTCTTGCCAACCATTGCAACGGTGGTGTTTGACAATGGATGGAAATAATTTGCAAAATACTTGCATTTGGATGTGTTACATTTTCTGGTGTTTTGTTTAGATGAGGAAATAATGGCTCTACCAGAAGGTCACAACCAAATGCAGCAGCCTCTGCTGTCATGGCATATCTCTCCATAATCCATATCAACATTAAACTCTTCAGCTTCATTTTCTCAGGTTCATTCCCTTCCACAAGCCTCAAGAATTGAACTTGCAGTTTACACAACCATGTGTGTTCAATGTATATGCAGGGTCCAGACGGCACGAACCTTCCATTCTTACATGGTTTTGATTGTGGCAGACTGAAGCTAAAGGCATACCAAATGGTTCTGGATTCTCAACGAAAAAAATACAAAGTAAGCCTCTCATCATTCAAGCACTTGCGCGACATTTTTACCCCGCCATGTTTCAATTACAATTCGTTCACCATCAGGCTAAAGTCATCAAGAATCCAATCCAACACAGTACAAGAGACGACTAGATACACAGTCTGAATCAATTTGCCTCTTCCAAACACAAAGGGTCCACCTATTTCCCAGCTTTCAGTGAACATCACTTCCCACACCACATATTGCAAAAAACCAAACCAGATGTGCCCTATTTGTTGTCCATCTCTTGTCATCATCTAACACCCCAAATCCAAAAGCAATCAACACAATGAATTTTATTTTATTTTACTTTACTTTTAAAAAAACATTTAATTAGAATGTATTACCAATTACACTGTAAACCCATCAGGAATCACCCTATCACAAAAATTGCCATATATGACAAATGGCTGACTTTTATAATAACAACCATAAATCATAAACGTTGGACGATTTCTTATAAGAAATTCATGAAAATTAAAATCTAAAAAAAAAAAACTCTTAAACGAAAAAAAAAAAATAAAACATTTACCAATTTCATGCCAAACAGAAGATGTCATCAGTCATCAACAAAATATACTGCAAAATCCTCAACGGAGCATTTCCAAAATCCAAGTGTGGCAACCTCAACTCAGTCACTCTGCACGCCCCGTCCACCCCCGCTCCAACCCCACCTACCCGAACCCGATTCATATCCACCTTTCTGAAGAGGTAGAAAGCGCCGCCGTGCTGCTGATCGGAAGACGGGTTTTTCTTGGTTTTGTAAAAGCTCCAACCTTGTCCAGCGAGAATCCTGCAAAAATCCTCCATAGTGTCAACCCGAACGCCAACAACCCTCGAGTAGATAGAAAGAACGCAGTCCCAGTTGCTGGCGTTGCCGGTGTCGCTGGCGGCATCGGGGTGGTGGTCGGAGTTGAAAAGGACGATCTTGAAGGCGCGTGGGGAGAGCGTGAGGAAGCAGCGGAGGTGGGTGAGTGGGGTTGCGGAAAGGGAAGGGAAGGGAATGGGAACGGCGTTGTTTTGTAGAGAGCAAGAGGAAGAGGTGGATAATGCTGAGGGTTTGGATGATGGGTTGGAAAAGATAATGTGAGAGAGGGACGGTGTGGGGTACAAGTCCAGACCCAAGTCTCTTGCAATGGTGGCAAGTCTGTATGTGTCTCTTATAATCTCTTTTGTTGGAAGAAATATGAGACCTGGGGTTTTGTACCTTCTTCTTCTTCTTCTTCTTCTTCCTCTTCTTCTTCTATGATGGTGGGGTTGGGATGTGCCATGGACTTCATCATCATCACTACTATCATCATCATCATGGGTGAGGTGGTGGTGGTGATTTTGGGTTAGCATGTGATGAGGGTTGTGGTTGATGGTTTCACCTAAGACCAGAGAGCGAACCAGCTTTAGTGGAAGCATCTTTTCTTTCTTTCTTTCTTTCTTTCTTTCTTTGTATGTTTGCCTTGTGTGTCCCGTTCCCTTGCCTTAACGAATCATAAGTCACACCTCACAAGACATGTCTTGTCCTTCTCATTCTTCTTTTTTCACCAAATCTAGATTATTCGGTTTGGTTCCTCGACTTTAGTAAACAAACCCTTTCAATAAATTTATTTTTTTTTGGGTCCTACACTCCATAGTATTGCTACATAAGTTCCTGGGTATTATTCATCTTTGGAATGGAGATCATGATATATGGTATAATACCAAATTTCCATTACCATAAACCAAGCCGAAAGGTACCACTTTTCACTCAAATTTCCTCTTTACAAGGAATTAATTGGTGCCATATGTTACTGGTATGGGACCCATGACTTTTATATTAATTATTATCTTCGGTTTTTAAATTTTGAGTCAATGAATTAATAGATATTTTTCTTTTCTTTTCTTTATTTGATCTCCTTGAGGATTGAGTTGTCCGGTTTTTGTTAAGCATCCGACTTCTACGTCCTCGTTATGTTTTGAAAAGTGTTACACTTCAGTTATGCCAGCCAACAAAACTTTTCTGCAATGTTACTTTATCTTGGACTCACTCAATGCCCAAACAGTTGTGTAGAGAATATCTGTCTTGATATTTACTCAGTAATTTACTGGCTTTGATTGATATTTTAAAATTTAAAACAATAAGTACAATGTAACCTATTAATCAAATTTTATATTTTTAAAATAATTGTTATAACAAGAAATAAATCTATCATGATAATAATTATCATCTTTTAATTAATTTTTTAAAAAATTTATCTCATAAATTTTTTTATCAAGTTTCTCATAAATTACATAACATACAAAATTTGTATTTAATATATTATCTTTTTTATATATTATAGAATCTTTCACATAAAATTAGAATTTTTTATTAAATAAATTTTTCATCTATGTCTAAGTAGTTCTCATTTTAGTTCCTTTAATTAATATTTTAAGTTTGAATTTTATAAATAGAAAAAAAAAATATAATTGTGAAGAGAAACTCAACTAGAGACTTTCTAAAAGAGATTAGTCATTGACAAAATTATAAATATTTCATACTAATAATATAGTTATCGAAAAAGATTAATTTTTCATATAATATGATATCCTTCATTACTTAAAGTAATATATAGGATGAAAAAAAATTCCT
>JAMLFT010010355.1:0-11901 GCA_026544285.1 Pachyrhizus erosus
ATAAATTGTTAATAAAAGAATGTTTAATATAAATTGTTTTTAGAGAAATAATTAGTTTTTCAAATTTATTTAAAAATTTAATAATAATAATAATTTTTTAAATAAATATGAATCAATCACATAATTCATCGACTATTTTTGACAAAAACTTATTCAAAATCAATGTTTTGATACTAATTTGATTTACTTTCTTTTAATATTTACCTAAAATTAAAATAAATACTATAAATTATAATATATATTTATTTTTATAATGTATATAAATTTTGATAATACATTTATATTATGACGAGAGATGAGAGGTGAGAGAAAATTTGATAATTTAATGTTGATAAAATATGAAAAAGGAGAAAAAAATAAATAATTAATTATTTTAATATCTTTAAATTCAATGAACTGAAACAAAGAAATAAAATTGATTATGTCTTTTGTATAATCAATTATATGTCTAATGAACTACATAGCAGTCTATCAAATAAGTATATAATTGATTATGCTACATTGCATAATTAATTTATGCTATTTTTTTAAAAAAAATAGTTATTATAAAAGATATATATAACCAATTTGTATATAAGGATATAAATATAATTATATTATATTATTTTTTTATTTTCTCATTAATCAAACAATTTTAATTTAAAATTTTCTCTTCTATTACTAATTATTTTACATTTATCAAATAATATCAATTTTTTTCATCTTTTCTTTTCTCGTTAATAAATAAAGTGTAAGTGAAGGACAATATTTCTCATGTAAGAACTTATTTTCCACGACTTATTTTTATTGATCAATTATATATTACAATCTTGATAATAATGTCAAGAGAGAATACGAAGATTTTAATCTTACGAGATGATTAAAAAGATATGTTCATCAACCTCAATGTTGTGGATTGAAAAACTTTCACAATGTATAAAGACTCTTATTAGTAATAATATTAGTATTTTGTTCTTTAAACATATTTTAATTTTTTTAATATCTTTTACTTTGCATTGTTATTATTTTGTAGCTAAGATCTTTCTTTACTGACGTCAGCAGATAACCAATTAAACATTGTATCCTTAACAAATTTTCATTTTCTGTGTTTCCATTACATGAAGACATTTCGCTTCTTATAGTATTATTTCGAGTTTGTATCAATATAACTCTAATGTCCCATGTGCTATTTAATTTGTAATATAAATTATATCAAATATTGAACTCAACGTGATATTTAATTATATAGTTTTGTAATAATTGCTTGTGACACATTCCTAAGCATAATTTATCGTGCTTCAACTCATCCCATAAAAAAAAATTTGCACTTTTACTTAGGACAAAATGTACGAGTGATAAATAAATATTTATGTGGTAGATACAACAGAATAACATCGTAAAATCACTCCCCTCTACTCCTAGTCACGTTACAAAGAATCTTGTTCATATAAATAAACTACAACAAAATACACGAATCAGACAATTGGTGAATGTTAGGTATTGTTCATCTAAACCTCCTTTTTGTTTCTCCATATGCAGCTACTCCCATTACAGTAATTGTATAACCAGCCATGCCAACAACAGTGACAGGGTTTCTGAATAGGAGAATTGAGATTACAACAGCCACTGCACCTTTCGCATTGCCTAATACCTGGTGAACATAATTTTAGAGGAAGTTCATTATATTAATTGCATAAAGTGACAAAGCAAGTTGGCTTTAAGCACACTTTTACATTAATTGTTAATGTGAATTAGATAAAATAGAAATTTGGTTCCTTATTGACATGTTTTGGTTAAGTTTGATCCTTAAGTTTAAAATTTTCACTTTATCTCCTTAAAGTGTCTGATAAATTAGATTTTTCTAACAATTTGTTATTAATGATGTTAATTTTCACTAACATAACAATCATTCATATGATGTGACAAATGTTCATAATTTATCATGTGTCATTAAATTGACCGAGTTAGTGTGATAAACTAACAAAACAAATTGTTTAATCAAAATATTTAGTGTAGGTAAAAAGTCATTTTCAGTTTTTCCTTGATGTTATAATGAATTAAAGAACTTTGGTCTTACTTATTCTTTTAACTTTTTACTAAATGTTTCATAAGTTCTAGTAATGACAAAGAGGCAAACCTGAAGTGTGAGAGCACTAGTATGTTTAGTCACCAAGAAGTTTGTTAAGTTTGCTGCATATGCTGTGACTGAGTTAAGCAAAAGAAGTAGCCACATAGATTTATGGTCCTTTGCAAGCGTCAATGTCACATCTACAACATTGGGCTCCATGATAAGTGCTGCAGGCAACAAAACTAGGACCGCGATTGGAGACATATACAGGAGCAAATTCATTGAGTTCAACTTTTCCCTGTTAAGTTGAAGTGGATGCAACATTATAAACATTCTGTAACAACTAAAAAAGGCTTATCCAATTTTGGTTTAATTAGTCCAAAAGATTATGAGGAGGAGGAACCTCAAGTTCTGGTCAATCTCATTGTAATAATAATAACTTGTAGGAACATGAAAATTTCAAGTACTTATTTCAAAAGCAAATTATTTGGGTATCTTATAGTTGTGTTTTGAGTACAAATAATTTAGCCAGAGTATGGAAGGTAGAAAATAGAAATAGATAGTCTGATGTATGCAACCTAGCCACCGTGTTGTACATGAACACAATAAGTAAATACATAAGAATGTGTGTTTACAATAATGTTAGAGATTAATCCTCTCAAAAAATTGAAGCAATTCATTTGGATAACACACGAGAGATGATATAATACAGGGTTAAGGACTTTGGGAAGCAGCAGTTTCACTGCAGTAAAAGACAAGAATAGAATTATATCTTTTACAAATGAGGAAGTTTTCATCACTTGTTAGTCTTTACAAAGTTATACCATCCTTAAAAACAATGATATACCAAAATGCAAATACTAAAGGAACTGCCAATGGTTAAGTAACTTCTAAAAAGTAACATGCTGTTAGCCCAAAACTTTCAGCCAAAATTAATTATTCACAATCTTCTTCACAACAATCTGCTTGACACAGACGATAGACACAATCTGCTTGACAACAAAGACTATTCAAATCCAAAACCATCCAAGATTTCAATTATAATGAAGAAAAAGTATTGATTTTCAAGTAGTATTATCATGTTTTGATTGTCTCCACTCAAGTTAAGCTAAATAATTCTGCCTCCATGACTACAAGTTTACATAGAACCACCTCCACATCTCATAAACAAGCTGACTTTTCAGATATATTATACATGAGAAGGGCATGCATTGCTAATTTACAATATTAAACAAATAGAATCCATATGTTTAAGAGGGCTTGCTCAAGAGTATTTCTCAGAACTCGATATGAATATGAAAAGGAAACTTACCTACATGACTAAATGTAAATAAGTAAAAGCATAAAATATAATGAAAAACTTTAAGCAAGAAACATAAGGGTATTAGAACCTTCATTTTTCTTTTTCAACTGTATAAGAACAATGGGGAGAGAGAGAGAAGAAGGCATGCTCCTCAGAAGCAGTGTTCTGCAAGCCCGTATTTCATGCATTAAGTAATTATGATATACATACATGCATAATAACACAAGTTGGAAATGAGTGTTTTTTATTTTTATCAAATGATTTTTCGTTGCTGAATGTGTGGTTTGCCAAAAAAAGTGAATTTTAAAAGATTTTAAACTTTCTCACATATCACAAATGAGATTGAAGGAACGGGTTGGCTACTTTCTAATGTTAAACTTGAGCAAGCAATATCAGCGACACAACTTTCAATTGGACTGTTGCAAACCAATAATACTTACAAAGAACTGAAGAATAAACACTGGCCATTAATGCAATATTATAAGATTTTAAAACAAGTGTTCTTGACTCCACAATTCACAATAACTACATATTTTTCAGCAAATATGATTTAAGTACTTAGTGATTCCCCAATCTTGGCTTACAGCAGACCCTATTAGAAAGTTTTATTACCTATGACAAAGCTGATATCACTTTCCAGCTTTTTTATTCAAAAAGATGTACTATTGTATGTATTGAGTCATGTCATCATATCTTCAACAGACAGTACAGTTAACAGCGTCCTAATAAATTCTTCAATGGTTGGTTTCCAAGAAAAGAAAGTTTAGACAGCTAGCCCCCTATTAATGCAAAATTTCTGGTTTCAAATGAATAAGGTGAAGGGAACCATATTGATTGCAGATTTCAGTAATCTTAGATATCATTTTTAGCCGCATAGCTTTTGGAGTTAGACGAAAAAGATTAAGTTAGAAATTCTAGAAACAGTGTAAAATATTTTTACCCTTCAGAAGAAAGCAAAATGCCCTGAAGAACAGATTTGAAAGCTCTCGCAGCAGTTGCACTTAAGCACATAATGAATCCAAATAAGTGAAACCCTGGCTCGCCCTGCAATCACCAAGAAAATCTTGTAGCCCTACAGAAGTAAAATGGATAAACAGGGGAAACAGAAAGGAAAATATGCACCATGCAGGTCCAAAAGAACTACTATTTTTGGCCAGTCATATAACAAATTATATTGTGGTGCGCAATACACAGAATGCCACAACATTTGATAAATAGACAACCATAAAGAGCCCAATTTTAGGGGAGGCATTATATATGTAACATGATTAGTTAAGTAGCTTCAACGCTAGCTGATTGAAAAAAATCACCAGAAATCTGTCTGTCTGGTATCAGCTAAAAAACTAAAACAGTGCAGATTCGAAAAAGAAGAAGAAGACACCAGAGAATAATGTCAAGAAGCATCATTTTCACAGTGCACTGAAATTTCATCATCCATTTCATGTTGGAAAGAAGAAACACGAAAAAAAAATAAAAAATCCAATTGTCATAGATTTGCAGTTCTTGAAAAGTTGAGATCTCATTAACTTCCAAGCAGGTTGGACTTCGTGAAAAACAAATTCCTTTTACTTTTCAAACAATCACAGATCAACTAAATTGCACAAACAACCACCACCTAATCTGTCCAGCATCTCTCCAGATCTGGAGTGGCACATGGAACATGATGCAGCATTAACAAGTCTCTATAGTTAAACAAACACCCTTCACACAGCGATACAAATCAATCAAAACCCCTGTCCCAATCTCAAAAAGAAACACACATACACACACATCCATGATCATTCACAACATTCAAATACAAAAAATCAAATGAAAGCACTTAGATTAGAGAGAACCAAACATACCCCACTTGCAATGACAACCCCAGCCACAACAGGAACAAGGGCAGCATAGGTAACCCAAGCCTCTCTCTTAAGGGTGGCCAAATAGGCAAAGACAGCAGTGAAGAAGGGTGTGGTTGCCCCCACCGCTTGGTTGAAGGACACAGCCAGGTACCTGAGGGAGATGTTGCCACCCACCACAGAGGCACAGAAAACAAGGCTCAAAGTTGCAATCTTCATGAACTGGGACCTTGATTTGATCATCTGCTGAGGCACCACCTTGAAGAACACAATGGAGACATAGCTGAGAACAGCACAGGCTGACATATGGCACATTGTGAGGAAGATGGGGAACTTGAAGCCATAGTTTGAAAGCAGGTACTTGTTCAGAAGGATCACGCCAATGTTTGAGGAGTACCAAAGTGTCACCAGAAAAACTATGAACAGATTCTCCTTGCTGTTGGAGGACATTGTCTTCCCACTCTTGCCTCCTCCCTGGATTTCCATTTTCCACAATATCAACCTCTCATCATGACATTCTCAAAATTAAAAATAATAAAAAAATGATTTTTTTTTATATAATTTATTTTTGTGTTTGTTTGATGCTTTTGTTTATTTACTTACCCCACTTTCTTTCCCTGTGGCCTTGGCCTCATTCTCAAAGGAGGCTTTGGATCTCATGCTGTAAGAACCATGTGTGCTCATTGAAACTTTTTGTTGGTATGTATGTATGTATGTTGTGGATTGGACAGACAGACAGACACAGCTTTTGTTTGTGGACTAATACAAAAAATGGGGTCTTAAATTTTAATTATTATATCGGTCTTAGCTTTGAGCATTGGTGATCATGAACGTTGGTTGAAAGCTTGTGGAATAGAATTGAGTCGGGTTTTGTTGATGATTGCTAATCATGTTGTACCAAATTAGAGGAAGGCCTATTTATAGAAGGCTTTTTGTTGACATTTTCAAGGAACCACCCAAACATGTTATGATTCAAAGGCTGTTAAGTATAAACATACTCTCTCTTAACCGATCAATGTGCTCACAATTTAGTCACTTACTCTTTTTTTCGTTCACCACAATTTAGCCACTAATAATAATAATATCATTTAATTACAGTTGGTTATAATTGTATTGCGTTTGTAATAAATAAAAATGAGAGTTAATTTTCATGAATTATTACTGTAAACATCTTGAACCACAAATCGGTATACGTATAATTTTCAAAATAATTATTATAAAAATAAATGAATTTTTAGTATATGATAATATGTAATTAAATAATAAAATAAAAAAATATTTTAAATTTAATAATTATGCACTAAATTTTTATATTCTTAATCAGTTAAATTTTAATATAATTATTATAAAAATTAACAATCATATGTGATGATTAATTATTAAATAATAATGTAAAATTAATTTATGTTTTTTATTTTATTATAATAGAAACAATTTCTTTTAGTGTATCCTAATTGATTTCAACAAAAGCAAGTTATTTAAGATAAGAAGAATGAGAGTTTTTTTTTCTCTCTCTGACTAAAGGGGGATGGTATTTTGAATTTGAGATTGAAATTCAAATAATTTAAAATATAAAGCAAGCTAGTATTATTTTGAGAGAACTTTTTAAGATTGAAATTGAAAGGGGGTGTCCAACATCGTATCCATGGTCCTTCCACCACCCAATTATTCCTCCTAATGTTAAGATAGGAGTAAATTATTCCTGATTTTTGGGGTATTTTGCTTCCTCCTTTTTAGGCTAATAATGAGAGATTTAATAATTAAACAAAATAAAAGACTAAAATTTGTGCGAAATGAGATCTGTTGCGTTGGGAATGAGAGGAGCGGTGGAAACGACACGTTGGGGACAAAACGACAAAGATAAGGACAGTTGTCGTATCACCTCATCTTTCTTTGATTTGTGTTTCAAACGCCAACTCTTTCACTTATAATGACGCATAATAGGAGGAAGAGGAGTCACCGCCGACACTCATTTCTACCAATTTTATCTTTTCTCCAAAAATACATACAATACAATATTTATGTGTGCAAGAAATTACCATCATTATATTATCACATTCTTTTTTTTCGTTTATGATAAGAAACTTTTATGGATGATCGATTGTGATATTTAGATAAATTCTTCCTTCTGTTAATAATTTTAAATTTGAATTATTAATATTTATATACAATTTATCTAAAATCATAATTTTCATTCATTATAATCGGATTATATTTGATAAAATTAATTTATAAGTTAGCGGAAAATGATGGATAAATTAGGGGGAATTTATAAATTCATTAAAAAATTAAAAATTGATAAATTAATTTATTAAATTATAAATATTTAATAAAATTAATTGATAAGTTAGTTATGAGATGTAAAATAATATAAAAAAATATAATTAATTATTGAATTAAAAAATAAAAAATCTTAAATAAATTAATGAAAATAAAAAATTAATAATTTATAAAGTAACTTATTTTTATAAATTAATTAAAATAATTTATAAAATAAGTTACTAAATGAAATTTATTTGATAAAATTATTTTATAAACTAATTAAATAAATTTATAAACTCCTCAAATATCTTACCGATTATACTTTTAATGTTTTTTTAGTTAAGATCTCAACATATAATCCTTTAAATATATAGTTATATAATAAAATAGAGTTTAACTTTGATATAATTTAACTACTTAAAAAAATTATATATAACTTTTAAAGTAATTATTAAGAGTTAATAATTTTATCATATATAAAAAAATATATGATTAAATGACAATATATAAATATATTATCAGTGTACTCTTGATTTGATGTTGTTTTCAAACTCACGCTTTGATGGTTTAAGAAAATATCAACAAATCCTAAAGACAACAGAGGAATTCATCATTATTAATGTATTCTAATTAAATTTAACAGATAATGTATTATTATTTTAATTATATTAACATGCATTATTAATTAGTATAAAAATTTCTATACTATAAATTAATTAAAAATTATTTATGAGATAATTTCTAAAATATTTATTATTAATATTAATAAATTTATCATATATAATAATTTATAATTAAATAATAATATAAAATTGTTTATCAATTTATTTTAATTAAATTTATATTTCTTTAAAATTTAATTAAAATATGCTGATGTGTCATCTAATATAAAATTATCATATATGTTTGAAGGCAACCAATGCAGGAATCATCTATCTAAGCTTGGAGCAAACTCCATAGACGTTTTCGTTGGTGAATCTTGTCTATGAGGATTTACGTATTACGTAGACTACTCATCAATGATGCAATGGGGATTAGTTTTCTGATAATGTAGTTTTTTTCCTTTTCTTGTTTCTTCCTATTCTTCTTTTCATGCACTAAAACATGTATAGAATTAGTATCATATGATGAAAATGGTTAATTTTTTTAATAATTATTTTAAAAGTTATATTTAATCTTTTTAATTAATTAACAGTATATTAAAATTAAGCATATTTATAGGGTTTTGAAAATCAACTACAACTTAAAGTTTTTCTTATGATTTTGGAGTAGAAAGATTAGAATATGATGGAGATGAGTTCCAAGGGGATTTTGAGGTTTTAACATAATGTGTTAGTTTTCTTGTAAGGTCAAAAATAAAATACGTCACTTAATTTAAATCATGATTGAGATGAGTAGGCAAAAAGTACTTTAATTTAATTTTGAAATTTGATAGTATCATTTTCTTCTTAACTTAGGTTAATGAATGTGGGGACAAGCAAATAGTTGTGGAATTTATTTATTTTTTCATTAGGCGTGTGGATAAAATTAAAACACACCATCCAGAATTTTAATGGTTATGGTAATTTAACAAAAGATCATTAATTTAAATATAAACTTTTGATATTGTCTTTTAAAGTAACTATAACTTGTTCATAAATAGAAAGGAAACTACACACTTGGGTGGTTTAGGTTGTGTTGTGCGAAATTAGTGCTAGAGAGTCTAAGGGGAAATTTCTAAGTTTTTAATGAATTAATGGAAATTTATAAAATTAATTAAAGTCTTTTTTCAGTTAATTTTCAAACTAATAAATAATTACTTAGAATTTTTCAATACTTAATCGTATAATTTATACAACTTAATTGATTAACGTAATGATTAAACATCATATGTTCACACATTATGAGAATATCAATTTAATGAAAGATTTAATATTTTATTTTTACTTGAATGTGAAAATCTTTTGATCCAATATCACTCAATTAGTCTTTGACCTAATGAATTGATAATATCTTTTATAAAATTCCAAAAAAATCATATAATATATATTGTTTTTTAATTTTTTAAAAAAATTATAATGATACTGGTTAAGCTTAAACAGTTAATCAAAGATATTTTTTATAATAATTTTATAAAATTTTCAAAATTTAATTTTATTATTTTAAACTATAAATATGTATTTTGTTACTACTTTTAGGTATTTTTATTAATTTGTTATTTTGAGTTAAACTGTGTCTCACAAAATTTCCAATTCTTATTTGAGTTTTTAGAAATAATTACAAAATAAAATAGAAAAATATGTAACTAAAAATTGAAGGTGTTACATTTTCTATTTTAAAACCATCAATCTATAACATTTATGCCTTACAAATCATATGTGACACATGAGGTAGTTACAGCATGATGTTTAATCAATATTTTACTTTATCTTTTATAAAACGTTTGTTTTTTTATAAAAAGACTAACATGTTATAGGTGCACAAATATTTATTAATATAACTAATGGTTAATTTTTATCGAAAATTTTGATTGATAATTTTTAATAAAATTTTTATTCTTAATTTCATTTGTTTTTCATCCATTTGAAGATAAAATTTTACTTAAAAATTCAAATTCAATTTCATTCAAACCAATATTGGTGAAAAATTTTGATTTTACAATTGTATTAAGTCTCTTAAATTAATGCTATAGTACCTTAATATATTCTTTGATATAGTCTTAAAAAATTCTTAAAAATTATATTTTAGTAACATAAAAAAGAAAATAATGTGTTACCCAAATGCAACTCAAGTATTTAAGTACCGTAAATGAGTATGATAAACCAAATGCAACTCAATTACTAGTATCCCAAACTAATATGAAAACCAATATCCCAACAAAGTGGTAAAAATCAATAACAAAATGTTATTATAATTACAATATGCAAAACTAACAAGCAACCCAATATGTAAACCAATATCATAAACTAGTGTACTAAGTCATATGCAATTCAATTACTAAAGTCATATACCAATAGAAAATGCTATAACAGTAGCGGTGTGCAAACTAGTGTTGAATACAACACAAAATTAGTAGAAACAACAATGTGCAAAATTAGAAAATCAATGGCTAATAATTTGCTTGAAATGTTTGAACACAATAATATTTCCCATATACACTACTATTACCTATTAAAGCTAATGTCCACACTAAGTATACCATTACAAAATAACTTCCAATAAACAAAACCAAAATCTAAACATAACATTCTTTTATCACCTTTTACACTTGGATTGTTGTGTGGCAAACTACAATCTTCTTAAAAAAAAAATTTGTGAAATATAATTGATTATACTCTTACATAATTAATTTTTATTCAGTGCAACACTAAATTTTTTTGCAAATTTGGGTGAAAGTATATTCTTCACTATTCATTCCTTTTCTCCTTAATTTTTTCAGTACCCAGCAAGGTGTTTAGAATTGATTTATCTATTGTAGTTTTTCTTTACAAGTTTCGACATAATGACCTAGTCCTTCACACTTTTTGCACTTAAGTATATTTTATTGTAATGGTAATTTATGTAAGCAACGAGACTCATTATTTATTGTATTCCTTAGTTTATTGTACATAACAAGTGTTTTTATTCATAGTAGATTCACAAACTCATTGATAATTATAGAACATGATTTAAGTCCATCGGTTCACATTATGATATATAGAAAATCTCACTGTTACGTAGCAAAGCAAAATTCTTGATTTTTGATGTTATGTAATTTATAGTTTTAAAGAGAAAGAAAAAGAAAAAGGAAATTTTGTTGTGTGCAGTTTTATTATACATCAATTGTTCATGTCATGTGGTTTTAAAATGACATGGAATGAGTGAAAATTGATGGATAAAATAGGTGTTGTTAAGTATTTGAAAAGAAAAAATTTGAGTTTTTGTCTTAATCGTGATTGCTCAAAATTCAGGATTTTATAAAGGATTAACAGGAAAAATTATTGTTGTTCCTTACTAATTTGCAGCCATTAATTACACTTACTTCAATTAAATTAATATTGAAACAGATAGAAACTTTTGATATCCTTATAATAGGTTGTTTTGTGAGAAAAGAAATTGAGCTCAAATGTACAGCGTGTTATTGGTTATTTTCGGGTACAAGCTTAATGCCAGAGAATGTAAAAATTTGAAGAAATTCATTCTGCAACATGTCAGTTTTGCTTTGCTGTGAAAAATTTGTTTAAAATTTTAAAAAAATAATTCTATATTTTAATTCTTTTAAAATTTAGAATTTTAGATATGAAAAAAATGTTATTTAAAACTTAGAAAATAATATTAAGAAAAGAAAAGAAAAGAAATTATAATTAATTATAGATTAAAATAATTTATGAGTAAAATTAATTGTTGGAATAGAAAATTATAAAATATAGATTTAGAAATTATAGATAATTAAGATTAATGATTTATAATAAAATAGTTTAGATAGATTG
>JAMLFT010010356.1:0-11899 GCA_026544285.1 Pachyrhizus erosus
ATTTTAAAATATTTATTTATTATAAATTATAGTTATATAAAATAGATATTTATTTTATGCAATGCACATGTTAAAATACTAGTTTTTAATATACTATTTGTTATTAAACAAATTTTATATAAATATTGTTTAAAAATATGATTTTATCTTTTATTGAAACTTAATAAAATTTACATGACGATAAATAATAAGGTAAGTTTCATTCAGGTTTCCTAGATAAAAAAAAACTTTATATTTCTTCTTTCGTTTACTTGTTTTTTGTTTCATGGCTCAAGCTACCTGATATGCATCTTTTAGAGCAATACAAACTACTACAGGACCAAACACATACTTAAACTCTATATAGATTTTTCTAAGTTAATAAAATAACATAACATCGTCTCAACTTTTCGTTAACACGGCGCTCATGGTTTATAAATTTAGAGAAAACTGTATAAAATTAAAATAAGGAACAATATGAAGTGTATTGATAATTTGATATAGTATTTCTCTTTAATATTAAATATAATCCAAATTTTATATTATTAATTTTAATTAAACTAGATATATTATTAAAATGCATCATGTTTGTTAAAGTTTTTTGGATATCTAATAGAGTAATTAAAAAATAGAAATAATTACAAAAAATGGTAATTTGATGAAATAAGTAAGAGTAAGTCCATAAATGTTTCTGTTGCTGCTTTAAAAAAAAATGTTCTGTATAAAACTAATCAAATAAATATTACCAAAACACGTGAGACATGAACAGCTAATCTTCGTACATGTTGTGGAATAAGGAAAATAACAGGTTTTAATAAGAAATAGAGAGAGGAAAAGACAAAGAAAGTCAAGAGAGAAATGTAAAATAAGAGAGAGAGAATTAAAAAAGTTGAGAATCAATAATAAATAAATTGTTAAAAATAATTGTATAATGACATAAAAAAATAAAATTATTGCAATAATCACATTTTTTTATACATTCAATAAAGTTGTCAGCGCCAACCTAAAATAACGAATTTAATTAACCTTAAAAATTATTTATATATATATATATATATATATTTATACGCACCACTTCAAAAAGTGAGAATTCGGATAAGTTTTGTATGCATTGAAGAAGCAGGTTGTTCGTAATACACGGTGAGTTCAGAATACGAATATGCTATCGGATGCACATGAATTTTTCTCAAACGAAGACCCTCTGTCGGAGAATCTCTGTCGATCACACATTTTTATTGTTATATTTTCAATCGTTAGAGTATTTTTTTTTTTTGCATTTTTATATAAAAATATGAGGTGACGTCACGAGAAGCGTGCTGAACGTAACCTTGCAACTTCCAGTTCCGTTGACAAAATTAACAGCACGGGAGTGACCGGTATTTCCCCGTAACGGAAAAAGATCCTCCCATTTATTTTTATTTTTTTCTATAATTCCTTCTATTTCCCTGATTTTGGAAAAATAAATGTCACTCTTCATTATGTCATATAAAAAAAAAACTTTAACCTCCAGTAGCCATTAGCTCATGTTTTGTCAATAGACCAAGTAAAAGAAAAGTTGATGTCATTCATACCATCGACTCCCATAGAATATAAGAGTTATGTATGCAGGTTTTTGTTTTGATGATGATGACCTGTATTTTTTATAAGAGATAATAATATTGTTTTAGGAGGATAAAATTATCATGAATTCTAAAAACAAAATTCTAAATATTTATGATAGATTTTATTTAAGATCAAAAGTGAAAGTAATGAAAGTAAAAGAAAAAAAAAAGGAAAAAGTTTGACATTATTATGTTGTTTGATAGAAAAAAAAATAAATTAAATTAAAAATGATATTGAAATTATACAAATATTTTTTAAAATGAACAATATGACTAAATAAGGATTATAAATATTAATATACCCAAAAAAAATGTACCAGAAAAAATCCTTATAAACGTAAAGTGGTCCTTCTATTATTTTCCTTCCACTAATTAACTTTTAAAATGGGTCCCATTTTAAATGTTTCCTTCCTATACTATATTCAAAAGAAGGAACAAGTATTCAATTTGAAGTTTGCTTTTCAAAATAAAAAATTAATGATACATCTTACTTTTATTTTATTTTTCTTTCTTTTTCATTATATTATTTATCATATTTATTATTTTTTCTCTATTTTTTTCTTTTTCTTTCTATCTCTATTTTTTTTATTTTAATCAATCCTAAAATACAATAAACAAATATCAAGAATTTTTCCTTTCATTCTTTTTTATTTTATAATAATTAAATTTCTACTTGTCGATTATACAAGTTAAATAGAATGTTTAAGAGTTTTTATTTAGATTTTGAATTGTATATAATGCAATTTTTATTGGATCTTAAATAACTTTGTTCTTACATGTAAATAATTATATATTATAGATTGTTATTTAAGGTTAAACCCAATTAAAAGTAATATAATAAAATTTAAGTAATTTAAATTTTAATATATATAATAAGATATCAACCTTTAGCGTGTACAAATTATAGGATAATTTTAATTTTATGATGGACTAAAATAAAAATATCTAAAAAAAATAACACTATAGTATCTATTAAATAGATTATGGTTTCGTGTCACATATATAATTCTCATATTTATTAACATTCTATCATCAGATAGAGATGCTGAAAAAAGTTAAAAATTCTCTATAAAGAACAGATGTAGATTTAGAATATCAAATTATATGATTCTAAATTATTAACATAAAATGAACGATTCACTTTTATAGATAATGGTGTTATCTAAGAACTTATTTTGATTCCAATAAGGGATATCATGTTTGATAATTAAAAAAAATAATTTTATAAAAATTCAGTTATACTTGTGTAAATTCGGTTTATCTCCTTGTTCCGATTAGTTGGGTTTATAATTTTTTTTTATGAATATACGTTTCACGAAGATTTCAAATAATGAATTGGATTGTGTATATATATAGATATATTTATTTATTTATTGTGGTCAAAATGCATTTCGGCCACTGTTTTTTCTTTTAGCAAAAGCTTTGTTGCTTTCGGATTATAGATATATATATCTGTTGTTAATCAAGCCGCTGCAAGTTTATACATATGCGTGAATTTAAAAGGATTGTTGAAATCTATTTAAAAGCTACGGATGCGTTTCCTTTTTTTTTTTGAATTTCATATATATAATATATTATATGATTACCTTTTGGTGTTATATATATATATATATGTGCCATTGGATATAAATTCATATAGGTATATTGTTTTTTTTTAAGGCAAGCCCTGGTGGTTCCATTGAAAAATAAGGAATACGAAATTAAGGAATAAGGAATTAGAAAATTATGCTTTTGGATTCATATATTGCAATTTCAGTGAATTTATGTATGTATTTAAAATCTACATATAGATGCATTGTTGATTTGCACCAATTGATATTGATTATATTTAATTCTCTTAGTTTAGAAATTTGTAAGTTGTATGTTTGATTTTGGATACAATGTTATGTGATTCTAAATTCAAATATTGGAAAGGTTATTTTATATATTTTGATGAAACATGTTACTAAAGTAAATTTTTTTTTGGAGATTGGTATATTTTTAAAATATAAAAGGTTGTGTATTTATAATTTATGTGAATATTGATTAGTTCAAAGGAAGGTGAGTTGTTTTACAGAATTATATATACACATATGGTAATAAATATGTGATGATTATTTGGTTTTGCATATGATAATAAATCGGTTTAAAAGAATATATGTTGTTTGACATACTCTTATTATTAGTGTTTGATTATTGTATTAAGGTATTATTAAAAAGTTAATATTTTATCTAAAGACAAAATGTTAATGAATTTTTGATATCTTGAGATGAAATTTACCTTTATTTGAATTTAGTATTACTTAGACTTTGACATTTATCTATGTATATTGTGTTTGTTTAGTGTTCTCTATTCAACTATAAATGATCTTACAAATATTTTTGCCAACATTAGTTATATTCTTGTGTTTAATAGCTCAAATTTCAACTCTTGAAAAAAAAAATTTATAATTCTTGGAATAATGGACTTGGACCTTGCATTAAGGGTTGACTCTCTCCCACCTGCAACATGTTAGAATGCCTTTGAAAATGAGAGAGAAATGGAAAGGTGAGAATGTTCAAATTGCATAAGTACGATGATCGTGAAAAAGGTTATTCTAAAAGCATTCAAGGAAACGATATTTGAAAAGATAACTATAGTTAAAGAGTTTCATGCGAATATTGAAAATGTGTTTGTTAAGAACGAAAAGGCTAAAATAGGTACACTTTTGGCAAAACTAATTTCAATGAAGTAAACAAATAAAGGCAACATCGAGGAGTACATCATGAAGATGTCTTATATTGCTTCAAAGCTAAAAAGCACTTAAGTTAGAACTCTCTAGGGACTTACTAGTGCATTTGGTTCTAATATCTCTTCCTGCACAATTTAGGTAGTTAAGGGTGAGCTATAATTGTCAAAAAGAAACTTGGTCTCTGAATGAGCTCATTTCACATTGCATTCTGGAAGAAGAAAGGTTAAAGTAAGACAACACAAAGTGCTTATCTCGCCTTTATCTCTAAGTATAAAGGCAAGGGACTAAAAATGAAAAAGGATAAGGAAGTTGTAGATACAACACCTCAAAATAAACAATAATAGAAATCAAACGAACCAAAAGACAATAGTTATTTTTTTTGTGGAACTGAAGGTTATGTAAAGGAGCATTACAATAACCATAAATCATGACGTGCTAAAGAAGATATGCTTCTTAATTTGTTTTTTTTAAGGATAATTTAGCTTTAGTGCCTAAACACATGTGATGAATAAATTTTGGTGTCATAACTCACATTAATGTGTCTATGCAAGGTTGCCTAAATTATTGAAAGCCAAATAATGGTGAAAGATATATCTATGTGGATGATGAAAAAACAATTGAAGTTAAGACAATTTGGAAATTTAGATTATTGTTAAAGATAACATTTTATTTGGACCTTGATACTAGAAGAAATTTGATTTCTATTCCCGCATTGGACAAATTCAACTATTCCTATTCATTTGGGAATGAAAAATTTAGTTTGTTTAAAGATTTAAAATTGGTTGGTTTCGATTCTTTATCAAGTTATTATCATCTTTATTCAATTGATATGATTATTTCATTTAATGGAGATTAGGTCATATCTCTAGACGAAGAATGGAGAAACTTGTGTCAAATGAAATTCTAGGCACTTTAGATTTTACAAATTTTGATATTTATATCAATTGTATAAAGGGAAACAAACCAATAAAAGAATATTTGGGACAGATAGGACTTTGGACATCTTAGAACGTATACATACAAATATTTGTGGGCCATTCCCTATAATTGCTTGGGATGGTCAACAATATTATATAATGCTCATAGACAATTATTTAAGATATTACTATTTTTAATAAGGCTGCAACATATATCCTTAATAGAGTTTCAACTAAGGCAACCAAAAAAACTCCCTACACTTACATGTTTGGGGTTGTCCATTTGAAACAAGGCTTTAAAGCCCAAATGGAAAGAAACTAGACTTAAATATGATGAGTTATTATTTCATTGAATACTCTAAAAAATCTAGGGGATTACAAGTTTTATGATCCCACAAATAAGTCAATTTTGAATAAGAAAATGCTATATTCTTTGAGGACGTCGAGTTTGCAGGGAGAGATACAATTAGAGACTTTGTCTTTGAAGATAAATATGTTGATATTTCTACAAATGTCGTTTGCATTGTTCAAGATCCTTTTCTTAACTCTGTTCAAGACACAACAAATCAAGATACTGTTGAATCTCCCATGTAGGAAATTATTTTAGAAGAATAAACTTTTCCCTCCTCAAGAACATATGTTATTAAGGAGATACACAAGAGAAAAAAGAAGTACAATATCATATGACTAAATTGCATTTATTCAAGAACATAAGGTTATCATTGGAATTATGAAAGATAATCTAATCAACTTTCATCAATCCATGGAAATTTCTAATATTTAGAAGTGGATTGTTGTTTCTATTCCTTCGGCAAGTACATCGAATCAATTATAGTATAGTATTTTTCAAAATATGAATGTTGTACCTACAATGAACAGTTTCAATTAAAAATTTTTGTTGTAACACTCACTAAGTACATAAAATGAATGATAATTTGGTTCATATTAGCGTGATGTTATCAAAATAACTTTGGACCCACAAGCATGTGATAAAATAGGAACTTGGTTTAAAATTTCAGTTATGGAGATTGGGATTGAACATACTTTATCTCACTCTTCTATATTTTGTATTTCTAACCACATATAATACTCACAATACTGATTCTTGATACCGTATCTTAAATCATTCACACTGACTCCTCAAGCATAAAATTCTTAAGAAAATTTTCTAAACACTAATCCCTCAGTTGTCTAGTAAATTAACCAGTTTTAAGTTCAGATGCTATGAAGTAATTGATATGTTGAAATCTATTCCTAGCATTACAATATATCAAGTATTTCCGTTTAGATCTTATTCTTACACATACTTTCCAGTTAAATCTAAGAATGAAAATCAAGAGTCTATTGATTAGATAGAATCCAACAGTAAACGTAAAACGAAAATACCAATAATAAGTAGAGAAAGAGAATTATACATAACTATCACCAAAATACATTTGAGTTCGAGTAGATTACATTCAATCTCCAAAGAAAGAAGTTAGTCACTCATGGTAGCCTTTACTGCTGCAAGATAGATTTCCCTCTCTAGATCTCCCCTGTCTTGTCTTTTTTTTTTTTTTTTTTCCTTTTTAAACTCTCTCTACAACTAGGTTAATGAATTTTCGCTTAAGCGAGATAGTTTCGCTTAAGTGATCCATGTAAAAAAATTTGAAACAAGATAATCTCGCTCAAGCGAGTTATGTCTAGCTTAAGCGAGATTCTCTACTGATAAATAACCACTCTCAGGATCACTCTCGCTTAAGCGAGATATTCTAGCTTGAGCAAGATACCCACTATAGCTTTTATTGTCTCTGGAGAATTCTAGCTTAAGCGAGATCTGATTTCGCTTGGGTGAGTCCTGCTTGAGCTTTTCAACATCAAAGTTTTCTTTTTGTCTATCTTCTTGCTCTTCTATCCATACATCTTCAATTTTTTTTCTTACTCGCTCCTTAATTGCCTGAAATTCATATAACATTGGGATTAAATGTCTCCATTTGTTTCTAGACTCAAAACATATGTTTGGATTTAAAAATTCTCAAATTAGCGAGTAGTTACTAATTTCAACAACAATTAAAACAAAAGGCACCAATTTTCTCATGTAATTGTACTGAATATTGACACTTATCAACTTCTCCCAACCTAGAATCTTTTGCTTGTCCTCAAGCAAAGTAATTTAATCCCGAAGCTAAGGTTTACCCCTATTACAAAATGATGATTATTTACAATTCAGACCTATGGTTCAATCATCAAAATAACTTTTATGCACAAAACAACAGAGCAAAATAGAAAGCTATGGTGCCTCCAAGTTCGACCAAAGTAGGATACAAGTGCAATCAACCTCCTATCTGGACAGTTGGAACATGAACTGAGAATTTTAACTAAAGAGTTTCTCTCTTAACTTCTCACAAGTGGGTGTTTTTCTCATTTCTACTAATTTTTTGAGTAGATCAAGGTTGCCTTTCATTTTTCATCAGATCACACATACACAATAAACATGAATCTTGAGGTCTTCATAAGGGTTGTAATGAGACTGGGTTCTTAACAATATTGGTTTTTTCAGATAACAAATTTCACACTCAACGAAAGGAGAACATGTCTACAATTCAAACAAAACTTCATTTGTGTTATCTGTTATTAATTCCTTAGAATCCACCCTGCACCTTTTTCCTTTTCTTTTATGTAATTCACTTTTAAATTTTATTTTATTTTATTTTATTTTTTATTTTTTTGGAGAAAGAGAATTAAATAATTGTCCAAAGGGTGAATTACCTGACCCTCTTCCTCCCAATTATAAATAAGCTACAACCAACACCAATTATTCCCCTTCATGTATTTAAATTGTACCTATGTTCTCCTTCCCTAAACATGCTACAAAGGTAGGAAGAATGTATGTCAATGGAAGGTTAGGTTACAATGAATCAATTTTTAGCTCACATGGATTATCACGAAAAATTTGTCAAATGAGTGTGACCTTAAGGAAATAATTTATTCACTATGAAAGTAATGAATTAACAAAAAACATATAATGCAGATACAATGATGAAATGAAATAATAATAATAATAAAAACATGTGAATAAAATGATCATGAATGTGACAAAAGACAAACAATATGTGTTCAATTGACACAAAAAATTACAACTTAAATGAATTTCATAAAACTGAGAATAGTAAGGAAATTCACAAGACTTTTGAAAACGATAAATTATGAATGATATTCGTAATGGGATAACAAAAATTCATGTGAATTGTAATGTTTTAGATTATTAAATTGGTGAGGATGAACAAAGTAGGAATCATTTTTTTTTTTTGTGGGTTGTATGTAAATAATGATGTTAAGGATGAAATGAGATGTAATATAAATATAATAACCCTTTAGAGTGAGGTGCCATTTGGATAGGTAATATTTGTGGTGACCCTTCAAAATGTGTCATTAACGATGAATCCATCATTATGATTATCATCAAATTGTGAACCATCAAGGGTGGAAATGAGATGCATCCTATGTTGTATGCTGATGAGTATACATGTATATGGATGATTGTTGTTGTGTACCAAGACCATCAAAGGTCACAAATTCATATTTAATAAAACTAAATGGGGATTTGAGTTGAGGAGACGATTCTTAAAGTTTGTAGGGATGACATGATAAATCGATACTTGATGGATTATTTAATCATGAGTTGACGAACTTTGGGGATGTGACATCAAATTGTAAGAAGTTTCACATAAATTTGATTTGACAATCCTAATCGAAGCAAGATAATTTTGATAGGTAAATAACCTTACTTATGTACCAAGGTGAGGGTGAACTCCCGATAAGTCATCAAACTTAAAGTTAAGTAAGTTCATTGAGTTTTAGGGGTTTCGGTAAAAGTGGATTCATATGATATAGTTGAACTAACTATCTAATTTGGGACAAGTGGTATTCGAAAGAATAATTTAGAGAATTTGTGTTGTGCATGCATTGTTTGTTGTGTGAGATGGATGATTCACTCATGCATTATTTTTTTTTAGATGAAGATGTTGTGCTAGATTCCAACATATCAACTTTGGATACTCTCCATGACGAAGAGTGAAAACATGATGATTACTTTGAAGAAGAACACTTTATAGGTAGGATTAAGATACATATAGTACCTATAGGTATAAAGTACACGTAGTTGTTGACTTTTGATCTAAATGTATGGCTCACCTAACCAACGTCATCATATTTCCTTATCGATCAACCTAGACCAAACACATCTTTTTCCTCTTTTCCTTTACCTTCTAAAGTTGCATCATTTTATCACAAAAGGGTTGTTGGATCAACTTATCTTTCCTAGTCATCTATCTTTTCCCTTTTATTTGATGTTCTCATGCTTATCATTTTCTAGGACTAAAGCTAGACTGATGACCTTTTGAGGAGGATTTGATTGATGATGATACCGAGAATAATAGGTAGTTAGAAACATAAATTGTGTAGGATTTAAGTTTATATATCCAGGTGTTCAATGTTTTAGACAACAAGTAGGAGGGTGACCTAAAAACACTAGTATCAGATGATTTTGATGAAGAGGATCTTGAAGAGTCTCTTGAAGAAGATTCACAAGATGATATTTCTTAGGGATCTCCTTAGAAGGTTTGACTGTTTAGTTTAGTTAAGGCAAATGGATGATAGAGACATCACTCTAACTACTAAGAATCATCATTTTGAGTTATATATATTTTGATTAGCCTAATAATTAAACATATATTTAATTTTTATAATCTTTTACGTATTGTTTATATTTGAAAGTATGGTGTACTCTTGTGAACAATTGACATATATATATATAGTAATGTTTAGTATTAATAAATGATTCAATGATCATTAATGGTTTATGAGACAAATTTTTAACTATGAAGATATGTTTTTTATTAAATTGTAGATTATTACAAAAATGTTTAGAGACTTTACAAATGTTTTATAAAGAGAGAATATCGTGATTTTCAATTTAACAAAATTATCCTTGTGGAAACTATAGTTTAATTACTATTTACTATATTCTTTTTATCTAATAAAAAAAAGAAGAAAATATATTATTTTTTTTATATATCTAAGAATGCTACATGTGATATGACACCAAAAGTTTTCTTCTAATATATGTTATGCAAATTGTTGAAAGATAGCCAATTACATGATATTTTGTCCTCATAGTTCAACTCACTCACATTGCTCCAAGCAATAATGTAATTATTTTACTTTTGTAAGTATGACATATTCGTTCACCTTAACCTTGTATATTTGTTGTATCTAATCTTAAACTTCAAAACATGAAAGAAATCAATCAATACAATAAAAAGTAGAGAACATAAGTGTCATATGTCCCACTCAAAACATATATTTTACTAAGTACAATTCATGTATTGCATTACAAAGTTTGCATTTTATGGCTAGTTGTTGGCTACTCATGTTATATCAACACATATTTATTAGTAGAATAGATAAAATCCAATTACTTGATACACAATCATGCATCTTATATAATAAAATAAAAAAAGAGAAAAGGACATGACACAAATCAATATAATAATAGTTTGTGTTAATTATGAATGTACACATAGATGTTTTTACTAGTACAAAATTAAAATAGAATTTGCTAACTAAGTACCATATATTAAAAGATTTATTTTGTCACAATTTTATCTCAAAATTTGTTTAAATTTTATGTATATTTTCCATTATAACACAAAAAAAAAACCTTTGTAGCATATTTCTCTGTGCTACATAATATATATGTTAAAAAATATAACTTTTATATTAATTATATATTTTTAAAAAAATCATCTATAGTAATTTAAATAGTAATGTAGTCTCTTTATATTATGTCTTTACACTATTAATTAAAATAAATATTCATCATTCTTTTGACTTTTAAGAATTTAAAAAGCAATAATAGTGTTATAATTCATACAATACACATGGATATAAAATTTATATGAAAAATTTAAAATATGGTACAATTAATTTATCTTTAAAAATATAAAATAATTCAAGAAAGTGATAAAATATAAAAATGTTAGATTGGATAAAGAAAAAGTCATGAGCATAAGAAATAATAATTTTTGAATATTGTATACAGAAAATTTTAGCATATCATTTAAATTCGATCACAAATAAATAACATTAAACCACGCATAAACCATTACAACACACAAAATTATTCATATTTTGCATAATCTTTAAAATTTGGTTTATATTACATTCAATCTTATTTAGTATAATAAAGAAGTCTGTTAGTATTTTCTTAAACATGTATGTGTATATTTAAAACCCAAATTTTAACTATACATTCGAATTTTTAAAGGAAAAAGCAATAGAATAAATTTTGGCACATAAACCATTATTTTTTAACAATTATTTAGTATTAATACAACTTAGAAATATCAACAGAGAGACTCAAAGTTCGTATCATATATTTCCTTTGAAAAAAATGGAAAAGTAAACTATTACAATTCAAAATCAAAACCATATGATTTATTTTAATGTAAAGCAAAACTAAGAGATGGATTTTGTAACGCCCATTTTTTTTTCATTATTATTATTATTAATTAACATCAGAGATAGTGCGCTAGTATTTACTTATAGCGCAACGACTCCAAGGAGTTACAATCTAATCATACGATAACAATTTTCATACAACACTTTCATAACAAGTTCTCATTTCATAAAGTAAAAGTCATACATAATT
>JAMLFT010010357.1:0-11898 GCA_026544285.1 Pachyrhizus erosus
CACTGAAATATTAAAATTGTTATTACCACATTAGATAATACTAGTGTTTGAAAGTAAAAATTTAAATTTAAATTTTTAAAAGATTAAAATAATTTTTTTAAAAGAATAAAAAAACCCTATTTTACATTACCAAATGGTTATTTTAACCTATTTATTTTAACGCACATATTGCATTTAACCTTTCAATTATTTGTTGTTTCAGTCGTCTGTCCGTGAAGTTGCTCTTGGTACTGGGAAGGTACAGATAGCCTCATTTCTTGAACTCTTCCATATACTTGTTTTAATTCTTAGTTCATTTATATTTCCAATTGCTCTATATTTTTATGAATAACTGATGGAGAACAAGCTATGCAGTTAGCTCAGCCTAGTGACAAGTTCTGTTGTTATATGTGTATGTGTACATGCCATTAAGCTTATAGACATAGTTGCTCTGACAATAATTGGGTTATATACTGAGTAAGCTTTTGTACATTATGAACAATTGTAGGCTTGAAAGTTTGGTTCGGTCAATGAGTCATTAATTTCAATGATGGATCTTAGTGTTGTTTCTGGATC
The DNA here is from genome assembly GCA_026544285.1 of Pachyrhizus erosus. Lineage (NCBI taxonomy): Eukaryota > Viridiplantae > Streptophyta > Magnoliopsida > Fabales > Fabaceae > Pachyrhizus > Pachyrhizus erosus. The sequence continues at coordinate 556 of JAMLFT010010357.1, forward strand.
AAATTATTGAACTTCTCCTCAATATTTCCCTTCTTTTCTTTAGACACAATGCTTCCTTCACTGAAATGATACCTAATTTTAATATGAATCCTACTTTTTTAATGAAGGAAATTTCACACATGGAAGGTTTGGTTTTTGTTTAGTTTTTCTTGTTACCAGGATGCTTTTATGTGTTTGTAGAAGGCAACAAGCAGTTCTTAATTAGTTAAATTTTCACATTATTCATGCCTGTCCCCAGTCCTAGTGTCTACTATTACTGCTCCCACACAAAACCTATGAAAGGGGATACTATTTTGATGGATGCCAATTGCAGACATACTCTGGCATGGTAACTTTTCTGTAGGCTTGGATTTACATGCTAAATTGGTAATAATGTGGATAAGGTACATTACTATACGTCAGAGGAATTAATTAAAGGAACACATAGATATGCCTGAATTGGCTTCAGAATAGATGACAATGATTGTGAAACAAAGGTTTTAAAGGTGTAGTGTGCCCGTGACATAACAAAATAATGGTAATAATAATAGATACTTGCCTTTCTGATAATGAAAGGAACTTTCATTTTTCAAATAGTATAAAAATATTTGTTATTATCAATGTGGCATGTGTTTGATTGATTACTGGACACTATTGAAGTTATTGTAATTTTGTAATTATTTGTGCGACATGCAGGTTGAGAATATTTACAAGATGGATGATTCTTTCTTTGGGGAAGGCTTAACTCTCTTCAATAGTAGGTGCGAAAGACAAATTATATGTTGCATGTTTTTTTTTCTTTTTTGTAGCTTGCTAAATTTAAAACAGTGGTTCTATTGACAAAGTATGAGGAGATGGAAAAGAAAGGGAAAGATGTCGACATATTTTAAGACAGGACTTTGTCTTTAATGGTTTGACATTTCCTTCTTCTACCTTCTAATAGCTTCTATTGCTTCAATAAGAACACAAAAATAAAAGTACTATACAATTTTTTTAAACCACTTGGAAATTGAGACCTTTTTGGAGCCACATATTGAATTGTGTTGAAATTAAGGGTTTAAAACACAGTTTTTTATATTGCTTGCTACTAAATGTCAAAAGCTTATCACATTCCTATTAGCACTGGGCCTTGCAGGAGTAAAAGAGAGTTTAGCTGTGCTGTGCTTTTATGTTGTTTGGTTTTGTTATAATAATACATGAATAGCTGACTTTTTCGTGTTGTCTTTTTGTTTCTAATTACTTTTGAAGTAAACAGTAAAACTTCTAAAACACCGAGTATTTGTGAATTTTTATGGTAGACATGAAAACTGCATAGTGATTTTATAATTTTCTATAGTATTGCAAAATTGCTTCTGGATGTTGCAGGGGATGTTTAATTTTATTCAGATATAATGTATTCTTTTTGGCTTAAACAATCATTAAGTTATTTTTATTCTGACATTTGATGTTTGGTTTTATTCTAATGCATTTGTCCGTTGCACTTTATGTAGGCTGTTCCAAATAACTTGGTTGCGGACAGATGGTTTCGTACATGACCCAAAAACTTTAAGCCAAGTTTGTTGCCTTACCTTCTCACTCGTGTAATCTTGTCTTTGTCATGGTTTGAGTAATGCACTCTGTAAAGGGAAGTGACAGCCTAATCAAACTATAGGAGATTTGCAATCTGTTTTTTCTATTCTGCATAATTATTTAAATATATTCTCCTAAAGTTTATACTATAATCTTATATGTTTTCATTTTAATTTTTAATTTTATTAATTTCAAAAACTAATTTGTTTCTTGCCAGCTAATATTTTAAGATTCTTAAACATTGATGCTAGAAGTTAAAAGTTCAATTGAATGGTAATAAAGTGATTTCAGCTGATATATCTGATAAAAATTATCTGTGGTAGACAATGCAAGTTATAACATGGAGAGGGTTGGTGTCATTAAAACAAGTTGAATGTTCATAAAAGCTGGTTGCATGTAATCTCAGCAATGTTATACTATAGATGGTCCCCATGGTGTTGTGTATATGAAATGGTTTTGCTGACATCATCCTTGCTTTGTTGTTTCATACTTTTTCCTGAGATGTCATCAGTGATGTGAGGTGAATGCCCCAAAGAGTCTGTTAACATAGCTAGCCAAATCTCAAACAACTTACTTTTACAATTTCTGTAGATTGGGACATTTAATCATGATATGAATGATGGTTGGGGTCTGACAACTGATGGTAAAGTCTTGTTTGGAAGTGATGGCAGTTCAACATTGTATCAAATGATTCAAGTTGATCCTCAAACGTTTAAAGGTTTGTCTGTCCAATGAAGTTCCACTCCTTTCCTTTCTTCAATTTTCCCAAACTTTTTTGTGTCCAGTTTTCAAACTTGACAATACTTTGTTTAGTTTGTGTTTGCCTTGCATTATAGTGGGATTTACATTGCCCTATTTGTTGTAGCTGTATCAAAACAAGTTGTATACTATAAGGGTCATGAAGTATACAATCTCAATGAATTGGAATACATAAATGGTGAAGTTTGGGCAAATGTTTTACCGGTATGCCTCTGTGAGATTAATTATGATTTTAAATAGAGAAAATATATCTGTTTCTCGAAAATTCTAATTTTAGCCATGCATGTATGCATGATGTTTATGGCCCACAAGGCTCTCTCTTTGGCTAGATTTTGTTTGAGGTTGATATTTCTTTGTGTAGACTGACTGCATTGTAAGAATCTCTCCCAACGATGGCAGTGTTCTTGGATGGATTCTCCTCCAAAATTTAAAGTAATGCTTTTGTATATATTAATTGTATAACAAATGAAGTAAATTCCAAGTTGGTTCTCAAAGATTAGCAAGCATCAAATTGGTCCTTGATGCTTTTCAGTCATCGCATGGTATCAATTTTGTGTTTGTAAGAGATAACTTTTAGATTACTTTGATGCCAAAAAATTATCATTTGAGGGCCACATTGATTAATAATCTTTTGAAGACCAAATTGGGGATTTACTCTGTAATAAGTAAATTAGTCCATTTGTTGCTTAAAGTTACATTTAATCTATCATATGCAGGAAAGAGCTTGTTGATGCTGGGGAGATTAGTGTAAGGAGTCTGAACCTTTTGATTTGATATCTAGAGATAAGATTCAGCGTATATATGTTGCATTTTTATAGTGCTGCTATAATTTAAAAACAGGATATATATAAATAAAATCTTTGAACCCTGAATCATCTCTCATTCCTGTTTCGATATAAAAGTTATTGTTGCACTTATGTGTAGATCTTTTATATTTCAGGAAAAAGATATTTTGAATGGAATAGCATGGGATGATGAGGGGAAGCGTATTTTTGGTATGTTCCGATCTTCTAATTTATTAAATTGTCACTTTTAAATTTGTTTTTCAATCATATTATTTCCATGAAAAAACATAAATGAACATTCCAAATGTTAATTGATTCCTAAATAGAAATAAAAAAAATAGAAAATATAAGTATAAGGTATAATAAATAATATAATACAATAAAAAGAAAAAATAAAAAATAAATATTAATAAAAATTTAAAATAATTAAATATTCAAATATCATTTCTCTTATTTCCATTTCATCCATGAGACTTTTTATTTTTTAACTATTACTGTTAGGCATGATATCTTTGATAGTGCCTAATAGGGATCAAAATGGAAGTGATTTGACTGCAGAAACCCATGTTTGGATTTCCGTTTACAAAATTTCAAACCATGATTTTGTAGTAACCAATTGAAAGAGAATTGTTATCATCACTTTCTTTTAAACCCATCGTTTGCTACTAGCTGAAATTTATTGAGTAGTGAAATTTATGTAAGTCTTGCACTTTAATAAATTTTCCTCATGCTTTTTTAATTATTAATAAATTTCAATAAAAAATAAAATACGTGTCAGAAAGTATTAGAATGTGCTACTAGCATTTTCATTAATTGAAATTCAGACACAATATATGTTTTACTTAAAAATGTTAAAAGTGATATTTGTGAGATTATTAAGTTCAACAAATCTATATTACATTTAAAAGAAATTCTCAACATTTTTGCCATGCAAACTACAACCTTTTGCCATGTGAATTTGAACTGTGATATTTGATAGGAGCTATCACTTACTTTTAAATTGTACCAGTAATGCTTCTTAAATTCTCAGGATCGCTATTTATCCTATTACATTTTTTTTTTATCTTAAATACTTCTTAAAGTTTATATCTTTATTTTTTTTTTCATTGCATTACTCATTACATTTATTTTTATTTTTATTTCTTTTTCTTCTTAAAATATGAATACTTCAACAAAATCTGAGAAAATATGCTTTTTAAAATTTATTTTGGATTACATTTTACTATAGCAATTAATCATTGATAATTATATTTATTTATTTGATTAAAAATAATAAATTAATATTTAAATGGTTAAAAGACAATTTAAGAATTTAATAAGATATTTATCTTATATTAAAATAAGTTTTAGTCACATAAAAAAATATGAATATTTTTTATTTTAATTAAATTCATAAATTAGATATATTAGTTTTTGCAAAAAAATTTAGAAATATTATTAAACTAAATAGTATAATAACAAATACTATATTTATATCTGAACAATGATTTAAAAAAGTATCTTAACATTCTTTAAATAATTGATATAATTTTTTTTATTACAATAGAATATTTATAATTTTTTATTTTCAATCTCATTACAAATTTTAATGAAAAATATGCTAGTAGTATTTATTTAATTAAAATTTTGATTGTTTAGCTAAAATTACTAGATAATACATCGAACAAAACTCGTATATAGTATAGGTACGATGAGAATTTTTTTAATTTTAAATATTTGAGGTTCAATTATTTTACTGCATCAAACACATTTTTAATAAAATAAGATGTTTTAAATTTTGAATGCTAAAATTTAATTAGAATATATTCATTAATATTAGATTTACTTAAGTATATTTTATAAAAGAAAAATAAAATCATATTTCCATTATTCGAATTGAAAATCATGTGTTGATTATTACATTATAAAAATTTATAAGGGTAAATTATTAGAAAAATTAAGTTTGGTTATACATATGTTTTTAATATAACCAATAATTGAATGCATGAAAAGAGAAAATTATTTATTAGAAACATGGATAAAATCTAATTAATTTAATATAATACAGACATGCTATATCCTGTATATTTAATGCACAAGTGAAAGGGGATTAAGTACACACCCTTAAATAATCCTACCTGCTTAAAAATAAATATTGAAAATTTTTAAATATAATAAATATTTATTCAATAAAAAAATTATTTGCTTGACCGTGTATAAGATAAAAAAAAAGTGTTAATATATTTTCATCTATGACACATGTGGAAATTGCTTGAGTATTATTTATAACAAGAGTTTAAAGATTTTGTTATAAATTTCTATGCTAAAATTATTAATGCTTTTACACTTTACCTTAACATTTTATATCTATTTATAAATAAATTATTTTCAATATAAATATGTTTGATTAGATTTTTATGATAATATATACTCCATCAAATTAAATAATATATATGATTTAACAAGTTATATTTTTATTTATTGAGTAATAAGCATCAATAAGTAAAAGTTAATGTTCTTGCTTTTTCCCTTTTACCATTTACAACTCAAATAAATTTATGGAACATATGTCTTTGGTTGCAGTGACTGGAAAACTGTGGCCAAAGCTATATGAAATCAAGGTTTCACCCATTGAGCAACCAATTGAAGAAGGGATCATTGAGAAACTTTGCTTGCCTGAGCCTTATGTACCACCATCGAACCTTGGCCTGCTTGACCTACCCCAAACAGAACGAGCCAAGGCTCAGTAGACTCAAAAGGAAGTCCAAGACACCTTACTAGTTCAAGGACTTTATCTTTTATTTGGTTTAGAATAAATGTCATTAGATCTTTTTTATTCCCTAAAATTGTTATGTTAATGCATGGCTTCATTTGCTGCAAGACTTTCTGGATATTTAATCTTTGTCTTTTGGATTCAACAATAAAATTTTTTGCTAGTTATTGTCTTCACCTTATTTAAAAAATAATTATATAACATTAATTTTATTAATTTTTAATATAACTATCTAAGTTTGTTATTTTTTAGAATAATTATTTTAAAAGTTATATAAATGCTGAATTTTATAATTAAATGATCATGTAAAATTTTACTTATTTTTTTTTTTTTAAAAAATCTCTTATTAATTTGATTTTGAAAATGTGATTAAATTTTTTCAATTTCAAAAACATATTGTTATCCACCTCACTTATCAATTAAATGATTTAAATGGTAAGATATACCTAAATATAAGATTAGTTATATATGTGTAATTGGTAAGGAATAAATTCAATTACAGAGTCACACGATACAACATAATTAAAACAGAAAACAAAAAAAAAAACTTAAGGCTAGGTTACACAATGTTTACCAAATAATACATGCATCAAATAAAAGATAAATCATCTAAAACAGAAAGGGAAGAATTATAACAAAGTCCCTCCTTAAACAAATCATAATTATTATCCTAAATATCTACTCCAAGTGTTATCGTCAAAGCCTCCAAGTGATCCCTTCAATTCTTTCCCAGGATGGATTTGCCTTACTCCATGCCTTTCTACTAAAGAGTGAGGATATCTCATGTGGGTGTGTCACATTCAAGACATATGTTCTCACAAATGTGGACATCACAATCATAGCAATGTATACACATATAAACATGTAGAAAGGGTAAACTTATTTAATTAAATATAGGAGTTGTGCACAATAAACATACTCCATGCCATCAAGCAGTGGATCCGTGCTCTACATAGGGATAAGAGAGAGAAAAAGAAAGAAGATTATTGGTGAAGAGTAAAAAACAAAATATAGGCCCAAACTGCAGTTGAAAGGGACAAGTGAGGCCTGTTGGATAGTTTTTATATTATTGTAGTGTAGTATTTTAATATGTGTAATACATTAGATAAATACTTTTTATACAACTAAATTCATATACCAAGGTCAAGTAAGAGTATCCAAGCTCCATAGTAAATAAATATTTTTTAATGTATAAATTATATTATAATTTAAAATTTTAATAAGTAAATATTTTTAAACATAAATTATATTTTAAATTTATAGTAAATAATTTTTATTTTGATATAAGGATATTTTTAACTATTTGATAATTTTTTTTAAAATATAAAAAGATTTATTTAGAAATAAAGATGAAAAACATAAATTAAAAGAAATAAACAGTTAAGAAAATCAAATATACTTATAAGTAAAAATAGAGTAGTTAAAAATAATCAAAAAATATTTTTTTAACTAATTTTTAAATCAAATTAAAATTAAGAAATTTATTTGAAAAAAAATTAAAAAATTAAGAATTAAATTAAATACTTAATATATGAGACTCTGATAGGATATGTATCAATAAAAATGATTATAACTCTTAAAAATATTGTTGTTTAAGAAAAATCTTTAAAATATTCTATAAATAAATTCCTAAACCACTCCAGTTTGAAATAGATTAAATGTAACAGAAATAGACTACTAAACTGACAACTAGGTGTTTTAGTTTCAATTGAACTTTTAACAAACATTTGTCATTTTTACCTCTTCTTTCTTAATCCAGTAATGTTATCAAGATATAGCATGTTGGACATTTTGAATGAATATATTGACGTAAGTGATAAAAACGTTAGGGAAAAGATGGTTTCCACTATTTTGGTGGGTTAGTTAGCACTTAGTACCAGAAATATTTGAGATAAGGATTTCAAAACTCAAAACCAAAGCAACTTTATCTATTCTCACGGAGCCAATAAAACCAGTTGTTGAGAAAGTAACGCATCTTCAATTTCCAATTTTCTGAGTTGTTTCACATCAAACTCAACCATTCTCATAATCTTTCTCTTCCCATGCTTTTCAACACATCATCAAGAAAATGAAGGTCTCAATATCAACCCCATTCTTTGGCATCCCATTATGGGCATTGCTACTAGTAGCATCAATGGTAGTACTCATTGTTGTGACATGTGTCATTCTGTGCTTTTACTTCATGTACTACCCCCGTAAAAAACCATACAAACCCCGTTTTTCTCTACCCAAATCAATAGCATGCAAGCACCACAGTGGTGATTTTAGCTCTGCCTCCCTTGACAAGAGGTTACTATCAACATCAGGGAATGACTCAGAATATGTGATGAACTTTGAGAAGTTATCATCAGGTCATAATCATGAGTTGGTCCTACCTGACCAGTTTAATCCATTGGTTAATGGCATTACGAACGATAGATATTTAAAAGTTTTGGAATCTAGTGGTAAGTTGTGTTCCATAGTCAATGGTACCACTAAGGGGTGTTGCTTTAGCCTTCAGGAGATAGAGTATGTTACTGATGGATTGGATGAAGAAAATGTGATTGGAAGTGGGCTTAATGGGATTGTTTATATTGGTTTGTTGCCAAATAATAGACAGGTGGTAGTGAAAAGGCTAGCATGTGACAGGTACATATATAGAATTGTTTCTTAATTTGTTGTTCAATTCAATGTCCCAGTGCTTAGCAATTTATATTGATGTGAAATAAAAAAAAACATGCTAATTCATTAGGCTATGTGATAGACAAATATGATTTCTTAGTAACAACTAGCAAGAAATTTTAACATGATGATTTAATCCTGTTTGAAATTTGCTTTCCTGTATGCATTCAGTATTGCATTGCTAAATCTATGGAATTATCCATTTAGTGAACACAGAAATGAGTTTGTTTTTTATTGCTTTACAAAAGTACGACGTAACTCCATGTTATGTTTTTGTTCTGTCTGATCGTTTAAATGTAATAGAGCTTCAATTTGCTAATAATATGTTCCATGCAAAGCATCTAAAACCATCAAGAGGAGTTGTTATTATCTGGAAACAGTTTACACTCTGACTTGGAAATCTGGCTAACCGTTTTGATCTAGTTTGGCTTTACCGAGTCACACAACTCGATCAAATAGAAAGAATAATCACACTCTAATAATACAAAATATATTTTTATTGAGTTTGATGCAAATTGCAAACATGTAAGTTATAACTTGAATTTTTTACCTGATTCATAGTCGCCAACCTGAGGAACTTTTTGTCTCCCAAATGGAAGCAATTGGACGTGCAAAGCACAATAACCTGGTCAAATTGCTTGGATATTGTTCCGAGGGTGCTTGCAGGTATAAACTAGTTCTATCTGAAGCTAAAGAAGTCTATTATGTTTTGCTCAAATTCATCATAGCAAATATTAAAATATTTATACTAACGTGCTTCCTCTCTCAGGATGTCAGTATGTGAGTATATAGAAAATGAAAGTCTGAATCATTGGCTTCATGAATTTCCTGTACAAATCAGCCCTCTAAGATGGGATACGAGGATGAACATTATCCATGGTGTAGCAAAAGGGTGATAGTTAGATGTCAAAATATACATTACACCTGTATCTACAAAGAATTATTGTTATATGATCTAAACACAAAGTATTTATGCAGACTGGCATACCTTCATGAGGAAGTTAAACCAAAGATTCTCCATGGCAGCCTAAATTCTACCAATATTTTGCTGGACAACCAATGGAATCCTAAAATATCTGATTTTGGCCTTGTTAAGGTTCTCAGTCCAGAATTGAGTCACATTATACCGAAAGTGGAAGCATTGAGGTCAGTTTTCTTTCCTTGTCAAAATTATCAAATTATTTAACTTCATTAAATATTTCCACATTATAAGCAATTTCTTCATATCACACAATATTTGATGATTCTAATTTTTATGTATCATCTGTATAAAATATTCAAATTGCCATACAATTAGAATTCATGTTAGGGACGACTTTTAAGAAAGTTTGTTATAGAAGTAAATAAATTTACCATTCATACAATTTGTCATTGGATAACCGTCCAAAAAATATTTATAGGAACATTTAAATTAGATTCTCATTTGATTCAACTAATTATCAATATACAAATTAAGTTTTAGTTCACATGTCCCCAGTTATGAAGCTCCAGATTGTCATTCCACTAGTACCTTAACTGAGGGTGATGACATTTATAATTTTGGATTACTTATCATGGAGATTGTATCAGGAAGGATTCCTACATATCACAATCAGGTACAACTACCAATATTGGTTTCATACTTGTTGATTTTCATTCCTGCTTAGTTGTCTTTCAGATAATGAATTTAACACGATTCCAAGTTGCAGGCTCGTATAGTGGACTGGTTCAAATCAATGATTTCCAATGGAAAGATTGAGGATGTGTTGGATCCAAAATTGCTAGAAATGCCTTCTTCCAAGGTACTTAAACGGGTTGCTTTGGTTGCTCTACGATGTATAGATCCTGATGTGAATCCTAGACTAAAAATGGGAGATGTGGTTCGCATGCTTGAGACCAACCTACTTCTCTTTGAGGTAATAACTGTTTATTTATTTATTTTAAAGCATGAAATATATTTTTAGTAGAAAACATATCACCATCTTTTGTTTTAGTTTTTAGTACTTACATTTAATAAAATTATGCTATAAAAACGTTGTCACGAGAGACAGAATTAACATCATTCTGTTAAATGGAAGGATTAAAAATGAATAAATTTTTTTTAGACTAAAACATAACATTTTTAGAAATAAATACATATTTAAACTTATTTTAGAAATATTCCTATTTTAAACTTGTTTTTAATTCCCTGTTCGTTTTTTACTGAAGGAACGTCAAATTGCCATGGAGACTTATGAACACAATCACTCTCCACAAAATCAGCAAATACCAAGAAAAATATAAGAACAGCAATTGCCATCAGCACTTGCCTATTGGGACACCATTTTGACAGTTTTTCAATGTTTTCATGTATAGTTTCATGAGTTACTTGAGCTTTATCCTTAAGCATAATTTACTTAGTCAAATGTTACTTTACTCAGATCTGAATAAAAATTCTTCCTAATCACAGATCTGAATAAAAATTCATCCTCTGAAGATATGAGCGCGCGAGAAATTAAATTACAGAGATATCAATCATGTCTTGCTCCTAATCCTGTATATTTATAGTAACACATTGTAGGAAACCTAGTTTAAAGTAGGACCAGACTGTATCTACTTCTTAAATAAAAGCTCCTTAAAGATAAATTAAACAGTTGTGAAGTAGTCATGCATCGTGTGCCAACCGGGAGTATATATTACAAATTCACGTGAGTTTTATGCTGCTTAATTGCTTCATTTACTAATTAAAATATTGCAATGTTTCAGATAGTCACAGTGTAACAGAATCCTGCGCTACATTTGTTAGGGAAGTAATCTCCAAACTGCTGTAGATTTATTGATAGTAGAAGAATTGTACACTGTATATGAAATACTTACAAC